>DF359657.1:106955-119146 GCA_000787875.1 Solanum virginianum
CTTTCACTTGGGCCTTAAGGGGCTCCAAATTGATGGGCCTTTGCTGCCCATATTTTCCCCTTTCTCATAGTTAGTATTGGCCCAATTCACCAAGTGAGTTTTGTTGTACTTGGATCCTTTCTCTATTATTCTTGGGCTGAAAATATAGTCCATTTATGATGCTAAAACATAGGCTAAAGTTACACCCTTAACACGGACTTTATTTATAATCGGACTTGGATAAATTCGACGTCGGGCTACGTCTCCATTTACCTGGCAAATTTAAGCTAACAAAATAGGTGACTTACCTACTAGCTTCCTAATTCCTACAAGCAACTCACTTCTCGCACTTCATTTAAGGTCGTGATCTCTTCAATTTTACTTAAATATTATTTACACTCGACCTCTTCACCGTTAGACATACCTATCGCCCTCTAATTTGAGATTCAAGCACTTTTAAAAATTGACTTGAAAAGCCATATCATGTTTCATTTGCATAGTACTAGTATTGTAAGATGTGGGGTGTTACACTCTCGACTTGGCTATCTATTTGAGGGTGAAAGGTCGTGCTAAGCTTAACCTTGGTACCAAGACCTTTTCAGAAAGACCTCCAGAAGTTAGAAATGAATTGAGCGTCGCGATCCAACATGATAGACAAGGGCACCCCATGCAATCTAACCAACTCATGTATATACAACCTAGCATAATCTTCGGCACCATAAGTAGTTTTGACCAATAAGAAATGGGCTAACTTTGTCACTCTCACAATAACAACCTAAATAGAATCAATGTTTTCTAGTCTTAGGCAACCCAACATCTCCTCCCACTTTCAAGTAGCAATCTCTATATCTTGGGCTAGGCCACCCGGCCTTTGATGTTTGGCTTTCACTTATTTACAATTGTGACATCCTGATATGAACTTAGAAATGTCTTTTTTCATACCACCCAACTAATACGCTTCCCTCAAGTCTCTATAGATCTTTATAGAACTGGGGTGAATGGAATAGGATGAATTATGGGACTCCTTCAAGATGAATTCTTTCAAATCATCTACATTTGGCACACACAATCTACCTTAGTACCTAAGGGCACCACTTCCCCCTTGGGAGAAAACCTCCACTCTACCATCTCTCACCAAGGCGTTCAACTCTAGCAAGGCAAGGTCAAGATCTTGTTCTTCCTTTACCTCCTCAATCAAGAAAGACTTAGAATAATCAACAACCACTACACCACCATTATCAACTTCATACAACCTAACCCCCAATCTAGCCAACAGATAAACCTCTATAGCTACCTTTTTTCCACCAACATTAACATGAGCTAGACTACTCATAGATATCCTGCTTAAAGCATCAGCTATAATATTAGCTTTGCCGAGGTGATAATGCACACTTATATCATAATCTTTAAGGAGCTCTAGCAACCTTCTTTGTCTCAAGTTAAGAACTTTTTTGGTGAACACATATTGGAGACTCTTATGATTAGTGAACACATCAACATGAACCCCATACAAATAGTGATGCCAAATATTCAAAGCAAATATAACGACTACCAATTCAAGATCATGGGTGGGATAATTTTTCTCATGCACCTTAAGTTGTCTAAAGGAATATGCTATCACCTTACTGCTTTGCATCAAAACACACCCCAAGACAATTCTTAAGGCATCACATTATACAACAAACCCTTCCAACCCTTCTGATAGAGATAAGACAGGACCTGAGTCAAGCTTATCTTTCAAAGTTTGGGAACTCATTTCACACTTATTGGTCCACACAAATTTCACCTTCTTTTGTGTCAATTTAGTTATGGGAGAAGCAATAGAAGAGAAACCATTTACAAACCTCCTATAATAACCTGCCAAATCGAAGAAACTTCTAATGTTCGATAGAGTCAAAGGTCTAGGCCAATTTTTAATCAGCTCTGTCTTCTTAGGATCCACATTAATACCATCACCCAACACCACATGCCCTAAAAAAGCAACCTCTTTCAACCAAAACTCACATTTTTCATGTTCAGCATACAGCCTCTCCTCCCTCAAGATTTGCAACATTACCATCAAGTGATCCACATGCTCCTCCTCACTATGGGAATAGATTAAGATATCATCAATAAAAACCACCACAAATAAGTCAAGATAGGGTTTAAAGACCCTTTTAATAAGATCCACATATATAGTTGGTGCATTAGTCAACCTAAATGACATAACCACAAACTTAAATACCCATACATAGTTCGGAAGGCTGTCTTGGGAATATTACACTCCCTTACTTTCACTTGGTGATACCCAAACCAAAGATCAATCTTAGAAAAGTGACTAGCCCCTTGAAGTTGATAAAAAAGGTCATCAATCCTTGGTAGAGGGTATTTGTTCTTTATGATGACTCTATTAAGTTATCGGTAATTAATGTACATTCTAAGAGAACCATCCTTTTATTCACAACCAAAAGAGGGTACTTGTCCTTTATGGTGACTATATTAAGTTATCGGTAATCAATGCACATTCTAAGATAACCATCCTTTTTCTTTACAAACAACACAAAAAACACTGATGTACCCCAAAGTGACTTACTAGGCCTTATAAATCCCTTCTCCAACAAATCACTCAATTGCTTCTTCAACTCTGTTGGGGCCACAAGGTAAGAGAGAATAGAAATGGGTTGAGTATCAGGAAGAAGGTCTATACCAAAGTCTAATCTCCTTTTGGGAGGTACACTAAGGAAGCTCATTGGGAATGACATCAATAAACTCATTAACCACTGAACCGATTCTATATGAAGGACTTTGGACTCAATATCCCTAACCCTCACAAGATGATAGAGACAACTCTTAGAAATTAATTTTTGTGCTTTAAGGTAAGAAATAATTCTACCCATGACCACCACATCACAAATCTCCCACTCAAGGACCAGTTTATTAGGGAATTAGAATTTAATCCTACGGATTCTACAATCAATAGAAGCATAATATACATGCAACCAATCCATCTCAAGAATGACATCAAAATTCACCATATCTAATTCAACAAAATCACAAGGCAAAATTTTATGGAAAATGAACATGGGATAATTTTTGTAGACTCTTTTTGCAACAATGGGCTCACCAACAAGGGTAGACACTTCATGAGGCTCACATAACAATTCGGGGCAAACATGGAGCATTTTGACAACAAAAGGAGTAATTAAAAAAAGAGTGGCACCCAGATCTATCAAAGCATACATATCAAAGTTAAAAACCTTTAACATCCAGTGATGACATCGGGCACCTCATTCACCGCTTGTCTCCTTTGAAGAGCATAAAATCTATTTTTCCTCAGAGCACCCCCTTATTGGCCTCCTCTTCCCTTTCGACCCATATTTTCACCTTGGCCTTGTGGACGACTATCTCTACCTTTGTTTTGAACATGAGGATAATAAATCACCTTTTGACCCACCTCACCACAACCATAGCAAGCATTAGTGTTCTTAAAACATGGGCCATTATTACTCTTACCATACATTTGGGATATAGGGTTATCATTGGCAAACCTTCTATTAGGAGCATTGGATGACCCTTGGCCTTGGAACTTTTGGCCTTTAGGAAATCGGACACCCTTGGAATTTTGGAATCCACCCTCAAAATGAGCCTTCTTAGAACCACCACTTCTTCTTTATCTAAGTTTTTCACTATCTAGTTGTTTGGAATTTTACATGAGGTGGGACAAATCCATATCACCTATTACCATGGCATTACGACACTCCATATTAACCAAGTCGGATACACCCAACATAAATTTGTCCACCCTTGACCTTGGCACAGCAACCAATTGTAGGGCATACTTGGAGAATTGGTTGAACTTGAGGACATACTCCTTCACACTCATGAACCATTACTTTAGATTAATAAATTTTATCATCTTCACCTCCCATAGCTTAATGGAATAGAACCAGTTGAGAAATGCTGCTTTGAACTCTTCCCAAGGGATAGCATTGTCATTCCCCTTCTCCATCTTCTATTGAGTGAACAGAATTTAAGCCACCCCTTTGAATTGGTAGGTCGCCAACTCCACGTTTTCGTCTAAATGAACCCCCATAATGGACAACACCTTATTAACCTCATCAATGAATTATTGGGGATCCTCATCCACCTTGGACCTATGGAACTCTGGTGGGTTCATCCTAAAAAATCCCTCACCCTAGTGGTCGGAGTAGGAGCATGAGGAGGTTGGGGCCCTTGCTTTATTTGGTTGGTTATAGAATGAGCCAACATGGTGATAGCATCCTAGAACTCTATCATGCGCCACTCCTTCATCCTGAGGAGCTCAATGAGCTGGAGGAGTCGATTACTCATTGGGTTAATGGGCTTTCCTTAGTCTTCCTCTTGTAATAGCCTTGATCTTGAATATCAAAGAACATTCATTGGAGAAGAAGCCTTACCTTAAATTTTATAGCACAACATAGATCATCAAGAATGGAAACATTTCCTAAAACTCCTCATAGCCTATTACTCATAGTTATGGTGCACTTCATAACCATCAACAAGACCCTAATCGATGTGGTATTGATGTGCTTTAAAAATACAACACATTTGATGCCTAAAACAAGGAATTTTTTGAGTTTTTGATGAGACTTTTTATGGTTTTTACATATTTTTGTGTTATTATTGCAGAAAAGGTAGGTTGGTATGATTTTGGGGAAAAATTACAGATTTTGCTGAAGCCTAGGACATACGAGCTCACCTACAAGTCGTAGGCTGATCTTGTAGCAAGAAACAGAGACCAAAGTCAGAAATCTGCTAAGTGGAGGTCAGCCTTACGAGGCCATCCTACGAGTCGTAGGTCTTAATACGACTCATATAGCTGGACTCGTAGCAGGAAATAGAGAGCCAAAACTTTAGACCAAAAATTTTAGGCCTAGACTATGAGATGAGCATACGAGTCGTAGCCCAAGAAATGACTCATACCAGTGGGTTGTACTAATTGAGTCCAAAATGTTAAAAACCTATTATAAGACCCTGATTATGACTCAAATATCACCCTATGGGTCATACCTATGAGGCATACCAGCTTCTAGCTGTCTTTTTTGTGCAATTTTTAGGGTTATTATGTAAACACTATAAATACTTTAAGTTAGGTTTTTAAAAATAAAGGAGAGATTCCAAATATTGAACTTCATCTTCAAATATTCTCTCAAGAGTATTTTGAGGGTTTTTAGCTTAGATTTTTATTTTCTCTTAGAAAACCCACTTTTGCGGAGTGCAATTCCCATATTGTATTCATCCTGAATATATCAAGCTTGTAGTTTGCAACTTGTGGTGCTAGAACTCTTCATTGCTTTGGGTAAAACTCTCAACTATGTCTTGTCTTGTATTTTTGTTGGTTTTGCTTTAGCCATGAGTAGCTAAGCACCTACAACTTGGGGTTGTGGGAACCATGGGTAGTTGACTTGAGATAACATAGGTTTGTTGCATTTCTATGATTGGGGTTTTGCTTGTATTGTCTATTTCCTTTTATTTTAATTATTGTTTGGTGGAGGCCAATACCAAACCCCGCCTATTATCACAATCCCGACTAAGGTAGTGACGAATAGGAAAGGGGAAGTAGATGATAGAACTTGATTGATGTGTTCTCATCTAATCAACCAAACCTGATGAAGTGGAGGTTGATTAGGACAATAGGTAATAGTTATTGGCACACCATGGTAGCCGACCAAGCGTCATAGTGAAATTCGATCTTTACCTTCACAAGAAGGCTAGAAGAACCTAAGTTACAATCCTTCAAATGAATCTTCAATTATAGTTATGTTGTCTAGGGTAATCGAATCAACGAACCATGGGGAACACAATTCCCAAGTTATCCCCAATGAGTGTTTTCTCACATTGTAGTATAGTGTTTATTTTTGCTTTTGTTCATGAATCCTAACCCACTCCCCCATTTTGCTTTAGCTTTTGTTCGACCCTAGCCTTTGGTTAGGTTAATTGCTGATAGCGACTGCTTTCTTATTGGAGTGTGAACATCATCAAAATAATTATAGCATTGTTGCTGGGGAATATGACTAGGTTTTGACTTGATTTCACTATTAGTTAGTTCAAGTATAAATTTTTAGACTCTCTTGTATTTTACTTTTGTTTTTATTTTTGTTATCTGATTTTAATTGTAGGGTGTACTTGGTTGTATGCCCAATACAAGGAGCTAAGGCAATCCCTTAGCTCTAATAAATTAGGAGATTCATCGACTCTTTAGGAGAATGGCTCAAGTGAATAAGGATATCGCGATTGAGGAAGAAAATGAATATGAAAGATGATACGGGAAGAGAGGAGAATCCACCACCAAGGGATAATAGGCCATAGCTTAGGGACATCAACAAAAACTCCTATGGATGGAACCAATATCACTTGAAAACTATGGCCATAGACATTAATGGTGCTATGGTGTTTCCTCCATTACCGACAGATGCTAAGTTCTTGATATCAAGTGCGTTACTTCAAATGCTCCAAAATTGTAGGTTATTCATAGGGCTACCTTTAGAGGATCCTCATCGTCATCTCTATTATGTGGTTTTTGTTTGCAAGAGTGTCATGGGTACACAAAATCTTTCTCTTGATACCATGGGTCTGTGGGTGTTTCCATTGTCACAGACTAGGAATGTAACTATGTGGTTGTCTGAGCTTCCTCCAAGTATAATAACAAGTTGGGCAAAGCTTCAAAGAGTGTTTCTTGAAAGATATTTCACAATATCTAAGAAGCCAAAGCTCAAAGATCAAATAAATAATTTTGAGCAATTGCCAAGTGACTCGATTAGTACCATATGGGAGAGATTTATCAAATTCTTGAGGATGGTCCCCGATCACAAGATTGTAGATGATGACTTGGTTGATATTTTTTATCAGAAAATGGACAAGAATAGTCAAGTATGTGCTGACACAATCATGGGAGGCATGTTTCTTGACCAACCTTTTGCATTGATAGCCGCAAGTGGTTAAAACCACCCAAGCATGGGGTCAACGAAAGCGAGGTGCAATGAAGACTTCTTATATGGTCAGCACCAACAATAAGAAAGCAAAGGTTAATGAAGAGATCATTGAGCAACTTGCTCAACTTTGCACGAGTATGGACTTGGTCTTGAAGAAAATCAAGCAAGTATCAAAGTGGTCAGTCACCAACTGTCACGCCCAAAGTCCTATCAAGGCAGACTGGCACCCATTGTTGATAAGGCTTGGGAGAACTAACCTGTATCTATGTGCTTTTTATACATATTGTCAGGGATTTCTACATTCGACATGCCTTTAAGAAAGTAAACAGTAATAACAAGCCAAAAAGAAATGCATATGACTAGGCCATTGGGGCCACATGATCTAAAGTACGAGACATGACCACACTTTAATTTACATAGTCTACAAAACCTCTAGATAAAAAAAATATCCAAAAATGGTTGGGACAGACCCCGCCTCGACTAAATGTACAACACAAAACTATAACCTCTAGACACGCAAAGCTCTAAAGCAACCAGGAGCTTAGTAACAGCAGCTGGATATCCTGTACTCCTATAGGGGAGATCTACTAACACCTGTACCTGCAGCATGAAATACAGGTCCCCCGTAAGGGACATCAGTACTTTTATTACTTTACCTTGACTGTATAATCTATGCACAGCATGTAATACAAATGACCAGCTGATCACTGGTAATCTCTATTAGGATCGGCCATGGCTAGACTTTTCCTTTAACCCCTTGGGCTACCCCCGTGATAGGATCAACCCTGGCTAGTTAATTCTTCGACCCCTTCTAGTTACCACCCATCAATAAGTAATATACTTTACCTTTCAATTACCTTTGAGATGATTCTTTTGGTGGTCACAATATTAGAGTTATAGGGTTGTATATGTAGCATGTGACATATAGATAATCATACAAGATAATAGGACAATGAAAAGAGTACGTTACACGTGGTCACAATATTGGAGCTGTAGTGTTGTATATGTAGCATGTAACATGTAGATAATCATACAAGACAATAGGACAATGAAAAGAGTACATTATACAAATAATGAAATGGATATGAGATGAAACAACTTGTGAACTCTATTTAGCGACAAGAACCTATGCAACTTTGTATCCACATATGTATGTAGATTTCAAGGTGACTATGTATAGGAGCATATGAACATGTGAAAGAGTGGAGACATGGTTAATAGTTGTGTTGGAGTTGGTAAGTTCCTTTATGTGCAAAGAAAGAATCTAGATTTCATGCCAAGTAATACAAAATTAGGTAGCCTTACATACCTCGTTGTACGACCTCACTATTACCTTGAGATAACTTTCCCTTCCTCCAAATATTTATCTACAAAATAGTAGGTGATAAAACTAACATTAGAAGCCAATAGACACATCTTGGCAACCCAATCTCATAAAAAACAACATAAGGGCAGCAAACAGATAATTATAAACCCGAGCGTAGTAGTTCAAACTAGACACATCACGGCAGCCCAATCTCATAAAAAACAACATACGGGCAGCAAACGGATAATTATAAACCCGAGCATATTCTTTCAACCTTTCTGCCCCTAATCATATTTTCTAATACATATTCTCATATAAATATCATGTTCAGCCAATTTTAGTGCCATAACAGCCTTACAACAGCCCACAAAGCACAACACATAACAATTATACACAACATACAAATGGACGGCACAACGTTACATCCCTTCGCTACATTTTGACGTCAACAATTCCAAACCTATTCCAAATTTAACCAAACAATCCCCACCATATATACACATAAAACCAGCCCTAAAACAGTTCAAAAATAGTCCTCAAATTAGGTGGAAGATGTGAGACCAGTTCAACCAAACAGTCCCCACCATATATACATGTAAAACCAGTCCTAAAATAGTTCAAACACAATCTGCAAAATAGGTGCTGGATGTGAGACCAAAGTCCTCAATCAGTCAGCCAACAAGTTCCTATTACGAGCACAATTACGATATCGCACAAGAACTCACATTCATGGACTGTAAAAATGGTGCAACAGCCTTTATACATCATTATAGAATGAATACACATTAAAAACAGTAACCTTCTTCATAATCAATTAAACAAAAAAGAGAAAAGCTTCCAAATAAACAAGAAAAATGCACAACAACTTTTAGAACACATGTTGTCCAACAATTTTAGCAAGGGTATAATCAGTTTATCCTCTTGTTCTACATAAGAAAGCCATACTAAACACATAAGTATTCTTACTTACCTTTACCCTAAATGTGTAGGGCTTCTCCAAGAACCCTAGAAGTCTCTTGTGGCTGCTTGTAAAGTCAAGAAAGATTTGAGAGAAAACTTGCAAACAATCTGATTTTTTGTTCAAGTTTATCTGGCTTATAGGAGCTATTTTATACCCTTTTTATAGGGAGAATTTGGCCAACCTACTAAGGAATTTTTAGTCTTACTTTACTAAGTTGGTGATGCAGCTTCTTGCCCCTTTCACTTGGTCCTTATTGGGTTCAAATTGGTTAGGCTTTGGCTGCCCACTTTTCCCTTTTCTCCTTACATAGTTTTGGCCCAATTAGTCAAGTGGGTTGTGCTGTAGTTGGGCCCTTTTATTCTTCATATTTAGATATAAGTATAGTCCATTTATGATGCTAAGGCATGGGCTAAAGTTACACCCTTAACACGGACTTTATTCATAATCGCAATTGGGCAAATTCGACGTCGAGCCTCATCTCCGATTAGCTAGAGAGTTTAAGCTAAGCAAGTAGGTAACTCACCTGCTAGCTTCCTAAGTCCTACAAGCACCTCACTTCTCTCACTTAATTTAAGGTCGTGATCTCCTCAATTTGATTTAAAACTTATTGACACTCGACCCTCTTCAGCGTTACATACACATATCGCCCTCTAACATAAGATTCAAGCACTTTTAAAAATTAGGGCTAATTTGAAAAGTCATATCATGTTTCATTTGAATTAGTACTAGTATTGTAAGGTGTGGGGTGTTACATCATCCCCCTTTAGGAACATTCATCCTCGAATGTTAGCACAATTGGATATCTTAACCAAATTTAAACCTTTACTTACACAAACTTTTGACATGATACTAAATATTCAATCACTCGTACCTATTAGTGTCCCAATTTTGCATGTTGGACTTCCTTTCTAGCTTCAAATAAGTAAGGGTATTTTGATTTCGTCACGTCCTCGGCCTCCCATGTTATTTTTTCTGCTTGCTGGTTTCTCCAAAGTACCTTTACTAAAGTTATTTCTTAATTTCTTAACTTCTTAACTTGACAATCTAGAATAGCAATAGGTACCTCTTTATAGGTGAGATCTTCTATAACCTGCACATCCTTAATATGAGTGATGCAGGATGGGTCACCCTTGCATTTTCGAAGCATTTAGACATGGAAAACTGGATGAACTATTAAAAGCTCTTGGGGTAGCTCTAGTTCATATGCAGCTTGCCCAAACTTTTTTATAATTTGATATAGTCCTATGTAATGTGAGCTCAGTTTTCCTTTCTTACCAAATCTCATAACCCCTTTCATTGGATACATATTTAAAAATACCCAATCTCCTACTGAGAATTCAAGTCCTCTTCTTCTAACATCAGCATATGATTTGTGATGACTTTGGCCTATTTCTAGTCGCTGCTGTATTACCTTAACATTTTCCATAGCTTGTTGTACTAGATCTGGCCCAAGCAAGATGGTTTCACCCACTTCAAACCATCCAATTGGCAACCTAAATTTCCTTCCATACAAAGCTTCATAAGGTACCATCTTGATACTTGAGTGGTAGCTATTATTTTAGGTAAATTCAAAATAAGTGGCAAATAGTCCACCCAAATACCTTTAAAGTGTTATACATAAGCTCGTAACATATCTTCGAGTGTCTGAATAGTTCATTGCTTGCCCGCAAGAAGTGTGCTGACTTTGTGAGTCTATAAACTATTACCCATATAGAGTCAAACTTCTTAAATGAACGAGGAAAACTGGTAACAAAATCCATAATCATATCCCACTTTCATGTTGGAAGATCTATATATTGCATATAACCTCCTGGCTTTTGGTGTTTTACTTTCACTTGTTGGCAATTTTGACATTGAGCTACAATTCTACAAGTTCCCTTTTCATGCCTCCCCACCAAAACATTCCCTTCAGGTCATGGTACATTTTAGTTGATCTTGGATGGATGGAATATCTGGAATGATGGGCTTCTTCCATTATCCTCTTCCTTAGTCCATTAATATCAAACACATATAATCTATTTTGCCAATAAAGTACTCTACTTTTTGTAAGGTCAAAGGCCTTTATTGTACCCTGACTCACCTTATCTTTTAGTCATCGTAAAATAAGATCCTCGATCTATTTTTCTTTGATCTCCATTACCAATTAAGAGACTGTTGCATTATGTACAACAACCACTTTCTTTGGGGTTTCAAGATGGCGAACTCCCAAATTAGCTAGTTATCGTAGATCCTTAGCCACTCGTTGACTTACCATGGCCTGGTCACCTGTATTCATTATTGCCTTACGACTCAGAGCATCTGCTACCATATTTGCCTTCCCCGGGTGGTAAAGTATATCAACATCATAATCTTTTATTAGGTCTAGCCATCTATGCTATCTTAAATTTAGGTCTTTTTGCTTAAAAATGTAATGGAAACTCTTATGATTAGTATATATGTCAACGTGAACCCCATACAAATAGTGGTGCCATATTTTCAGAGCAAATACAACTGCTGCTAGCTCAAGATCATGTGTTGGATAATTTTTATCATGTTGCCGTAGCTGTCTAGATGCATAAGCAATTACCCTACTATGCTATATGAGTACGCATCCTATCATGTGTTGGATAGTTATTCTTGTGTGGCCGTAGCTGTCTAGATACATAAGCAATTGCCCTTCCATGCTATGTCAGTACACACCTTAAGCTAACTCCTAAAGCATTGTAATATACTGCATACCCCTTGGTGCCTTCTGGAAGTACTAGCACAGGTGTAGAAGTTAGCTTCTTTTTCAGCTCCTGGAAGCTCCTTTCACATGCATCATTTTATTGGAACTTGGTTACCTTATGTGTCAACTTTGTTAGAGATGGAGAAATAAAAGAAAAACCTTCAACAAAGCTCCTGTAATAATTTTCCAAACCTAGGCAGCTCCAAACTTTCGTGGGTGTTGTTGGTCTTGGCCAATCTTTCACAACCTCTATCTTTTGTGAATCAACCCTTATTCCCTCACCAGGGT
>DF359657.1:127883-142977 GCA_000787875.1 Solanum virginianum
AATCTGAAGAGGAGGAAAAGGAGGGTGATGGAGATGGGTCTTGGAGCAGCTTACCATAGATGACCCCCACATACTCGGGGTCAGAGTCTAAGTCTGAGAGCACCTCCCGCACCCAGCAGGAAGAAGTCCAATCACAGCCTCTAGCTGATCGTAGATAGTGCGTTGCAGGAATAAAAGAGATATATGACCAGCATCTAGAGCAAAAGGGCTAGGGCAAACCAGTTCGATAATTCCATGAGGAGTCTAGGTTGGACAACTCTGGATTGGATAGAATGCTATGGTTAGATGCGAAAATAGACAGAGAAAGACAATGATGGACTACACAGTGGCTAGGCAAGTATGCCTCTTACGTGGTCCATGAGTTTTATACCTCTTATCTTGCTATAGTTCGCCATGGGCTGCCAAGGAATAAGAAGCTGATCGAGTAGCATAGGTTATAAGTAGTGCCAGTTCAGGGTCAGAGGGTTCCTATTTTGAAAGAGACTATCCAATACATTCAGTTTGGGCCCATCTACAGAGTGTCTCAGTCCACTGCAGAGTACAATAGTCACATTTATAGAATGCACAGAGTAGTGGGTGAGAAAGATGTTGGGCCAAGACAGAGCTGCTATAGTGGATAGCCAGCTAGATATGTAAGGAGGGGCTTGAGCCAATCTGGGTTGCAAACCCAGCAGATCTGATAGTGAGAGCCCACTTCTCTTTCCGGGCTAAGTTTTGGTGGTCCATTATTAGTTGGTGTATCCAGCCTACTTTCATGGATAATATGATCACCTTTAAGCGAGCTGTGTTATTAGCCAACATTTTAGCTGGCTATGAGAGAGATTGGGCTCGGATTATCTCCAAGCAGATCTATGAGTCCATTGTCTGGACAAAAACCTTACTTCCATTCCATGTTTTGATCCATCGATGATGCAGTACAATAGGTGTTCTTATAGATAACCACTGGAACAAGCATATTAAGGCCATACGCACTATGGATCCTAACCTTATAAAGGCTAATAAGGACCTAATGGCCCTACCTCATGCAGCTCCTTCGGCTTTCCTAGATCCATTCCCAGTTGAGCCTCAGACTCAGGGTTTGACTCCAGCACCTACTAGTACCACTCTAGCCACTGCAGAGCCTACACCAGTTGTTGAAATTGAGTTTACACTATCCTCCACGCTTCAGCACCAGCACTATCCACATTACACGTTGATTCTCTTATTTCTGTTGTTATTTTTCAGGCACTATTGAATAAGTTGGTGGAGTCCAAGTTCAAGGTTTAGCAACTCAGGTCAGACCATGGATCAGCCAGACTATACGAGAATCAAAGAAGAGGATAAAGGCATTCGTTCACGATTTGGTAGATGAGAGAGTTAGGGCGGTGGATGCTAGAGTAGATGCATTTGAGGCGAGAGTCCAGTGAATGCTTGAGGGTGCTCAGCCTGCTGACACAAGCGTAGTGACACAGGAGTTGGCAAAATTTAAGGCCGACTTATTGCAAATGTTAGCAGCCCATGTTGTAGTCCCAGAGGTAGCACTGGTGGGTAATGAGGTGTTTCATTGGTTAGTTGACCGCTTGCATACCCATAAGAAGAGGCTCCTCGAGTATGATGACCCAGAGAGGAGCTAGAAAAGGCCTAGACCTAATGACCTACTAGCCCTAGAGGAGGTGTCGATACTAGAGGAGGTGGTGTAGGAGTTGATCTTGTTGGCGACTATATAGAATGATAGGGAGTAGTAGACTTTACGTGGAGAGGATAGCTCATATACAGCTATGACCTTAATTGTGGAGGAGGAGATCATGACCCAGGACCCTGCTTACCAGACATATACCAGTGCTTGAGCACCATGATGTTTGAGTTTTGACCCCAACCCTTATCTTTTATATATGGATACTTTGTTCTTTCTGTTAGACAATATTTTTATTATGTTGGTTTTTGGATTTAATTAAATATTTTATATTGGATGTTGTTTTTACTTATTTTTTATGTTAGTTTTTAGTTTTTAATGTATGTATGTACATATATGTATGTATGTATATATATACATCTATGTTTTCGTGATTGGCTTTCCATTCATGTCTTTACTTTAGGACAAAGTATTCTATTTTGGTAGAGTGCGGGAAGTTATGGATTAAGGTGAAGTCTGATTAATTTTGAGTCCATAACTTTCCCTACTTTTGATCCCAAGGTTTTCTTGCCATGATTCTTTTTCCTTGGGGATGTTTAATTTTCTATTGAGCCGGTATGTTTAGGTAGTGTAGATAACCGTTCTCTTCTTTCAGCAGTGCCTTATAGTGAGAATGCTTGCACAGTCCTTAAATTCTAAATGCCTTCTGAGTGTGTAAGAGGGACTTTTTTTCTGCGAGGGCATTTGCACTACTTGATTAGTATATGACTACACCAGTGATTGTGGATGGTTAATGCTCCTTAGCTTATCATAATTGGGTTGCCAGATTCATCTTTGTGTTCTGTTTTGGTTAGTAGCTTTGCAATCTTATTTTGAAAATAGAAGTTACGTACCTAAATTAGAGTAAGTGATGTACATGCCATTAGTATAGCTGCTATGTATTTCTCATTGTCTGCTAAGATTAAGTCGTCGCAATTCTAAGTTGTGGGTGTAGATGTGCTACCAATATACAATAAATTTCATGCCTAAAACAAGGAATTTTGTGAGCTTTTAATGTGACTTTTACGGTTTTATGTATTTTTGTGTTGTTATTGCCAAAAAGGTAGGTTGGCATGATTTTGGAGAAAAATTATAGATTTTGCTGAAGCCCAGGATATATGGGCTCACCTACGAGTCGTAGCCCATGCTACGAGTTGTAGGGTGATCTCATCGCAAGAAACAGAGACCAAAAATCAGAAATCTACTAAGTGGAGGTCAACCTTATAAGGCCATCCTACGAGTTGTAGGTCTTGATACGACTTGTATAGGTGGACTCATAGCAGGAAACAGAGAAGAAAAACTTTGGACCAAAAATTGGATGCCTAGACTACGAGTGGAGTATACAAGTCGTAGCCTAAGAAATGACTCGTACAAGTGAGTTATACCAGCTGAGTCCAAAATGTCAAGAACCTATTACAAGACCCCGATTATGACTCGTTGGTCACCCTACGAGTCGTACCTGGTGAGGCATATGAACTGCCAGCTATCTTTTCTGTGTAATTTTTAGGATTATTATATAAACACTATAAATACTTTAAGTTAGGTTTTTTATTAGAGAGAAGAGATTCCAGATATTGAACTTCGTCTTTGAATATTCTCTCAAGAGTATTTTGAGGGTTTTTAGCTTAGATTTTTATTTACTCTTGGAAAACCCACTTTTGGGGAGTGCAAATCATATTGTATTCATTCTCAATATATCAATCTTGTGGTTTGCAACTTGTAGTGTTATCACTCTTCATTGTTTCGGGTAAAACTCTCAACTATGTCTTTTCTTTGCATTTTTGTTGGTTTTGCTTCAGCCATGAGTAGCGAAGCACCAATAACTTGGGGTTGTGGGAACTATGGGTAGTTGACTTGAGATGACCTAGGTTTATTGCATTTCTGTGATTGGGGTTTTCCTTGTATTGTCTATTTCCCTTCATTTTAATTTTTATGTGGAGGTGGCCAACACCAAACCCCGCCTACTATCACGATTTCGACAAAGGTAGTGACAAATAGGAAAAGGGAAGTAGATGAGAGGATTTGATTGATGTGTTCTCATCTAATCAACCGAACCTAACCAAGGAGAGCTTGGTAGGGACAATAGATAACGCTTAGTTTGCACACCATGGTAGCCGACCAAGCGCCATGGTGAAATTTGACCTTCACCTTCACAAGAGGGATGAAAGAACCTAAGTTACCATCCTCCGTGCGAATTTTCAATCGTAGTTATGTTGTCTAGGGTAATTAAGTTAACGAACCATAGGGAACACAATTCCCAAGTTGTCCCCAAAATTGAGTGTTTTCTCGCATTGTAGTATAGTGTTTATTTTTTCTTTTTTTCTTTAATCATAAACCCCCCACCCAATTTAGGGATTCTAGTTATAGATACTCGAAATGATTGATAGTGAATTCTTGTAGTCAAACCTTATATTTCCAGTGGATTCAACCCCAACCACTGGTTAGGTTAATAGCTGACAGTGACCGCTTTCTTATTAGAGCGTGAACATCATCAGGTGTGTTAGATACCGAGGACCATTAACAACCTAGTGCTCTAATACCAACTTTGTTATGACCCAAGCTTAGGGCCTAGATGTGACATGGTGAATGGGAACTGAAGGGACCCTAAACAAGCCTCTTAGCATACCTTTCATAGATCCTTTGTCGCGGATGCAAAATAAACTACAACAAGAGATATAAATAAGGTAAGTGGGATTAAGTGAATCCTTAATATTTGTAAAACATAAAAGTCAAAGTTCAAAGCATAAGTATATCAATTGTCCCAACAACACCTCTAACATAGATTAGAGCGGGGACCAAGACACTTTTCGGGCTCAACCTCACAGTATCAAGTATTCAACATAAAGAGATATCAACAGTAGAGTAGCATAGCTAGTGTCCCCAGACTTGAGGAATCACCAAAGCTTATCTTCCAAAATGCAAAAACTAGCCACATGGAGGACGATCGGGAGGTGCTCCGGTTCCTACATAGTAACATCATGTAGGCATAGAATATGTGTTAGTACGTATGAATATACTAAGTATGCAGGATGCAATGTAACAAGATATAAGCCAACATAATCAAAATGTATAGTCATAAGCAATGTATAGGTATAATATCAATATGGCATGCATGATCAATGCTTGTGGTAAAATATGCTTATAATTCATATAACTTGCAAAAATAGGTTACATGTGTAGGAAGAGACCGTAATTATCATAGCCCAAGAAACTATCACTTGAACTCCAAGGCATGCCACCTCCTTGGAAGGTGATTGAGGTACCTACCGCTAAACATAGTAGTACAGGCATTCCAACCCCAAAAAGGTGATGGAGGTACATACCCCTCATCATAGTAGTATGGGCATGCCACCCCCCGATAAGGTTATTGAGGTACATACCACTCAACAAGGTAGTACGGGTATGCCACCCCCCGACAAGGTGATTGAGGCTTATCACCCCCTCAACAAGGTATGGTCAACTTACAGTACCATAGATACTTCCCATAAAGTCTATGCATGAATACAATCCCTTAGTCATCATAATGTCATTTGTCCTGTAAACCATCCATTAGATCATCAATAACTAAAGAATCCTAGTCAAGGCATTTTATCGAACACTTGGCATGTGTGCAATTCCAGTTTAAAATCATGCAATTCAAGAATGAAATAATGTGAGAAAACTTAATGTAAATCAGCCTACCAACACATAGTAGAACCCTCATGTAAGACACCTTGAAATCCATCATCAAATCACATGATAGATCATAGTTTCATAGCTCAAAACATGCATAGTCTCAATAGAAAAAGCCACTTCATAGTATAAGCTTATTCATTCAACAATTCATAAGACCCCAACATAATTTATAATTAAAATCCATAATAAGAGATACCCATAGATGACACAACTTGAAAACATATGATTTTTCATACAAAGGGAGATTGGGCACCATGGGGTGAAAGGACCCAATGGTTGAAACCCACATATCTTAAACTTGAGTTTTCTTGATGTAGACTTAATAGAGACTTGAAGCTTGAATGGAGTTCTTAAGATCCAGAATTAAGCTTGAGAAACTTGAATTTGGATGAAATATTTGGTGAAGAGTTAGAGAGGGTTTTGAGAGTGTTTTGAGTGATATAGAGTTGATCAATGGCTAAGTATAGATGCTTTTATGCATAGGTGGGCATGGGGCCAAGACCCCAAAGCCTTAGGCTGAAACAAGAAAATTAACAAAGTTCAAACACACCTATGTGATGGTTCCGCATCGTGGAGGCATCGCGAATGCCTACTAGAATTGAAACTTTTGGCAGATATTATTTTTCGCTATGGGTCCTCTAAAATTGGGGAATATACCCATTTTGCACTAAATTTTGCCCCTGATCAAGAATGTGAAATTGTATTTTTGATATCATGCACGAATTTTTAGATATATGGAAATTACGATTATGGGCATTTCTAAAGCACATTTTTGGGGCTTTTTGATGCATTTCAAACTGAGTCATAGAAAGTTATTGTGTCTGAACTTTTTCCAAGTAGGGATCTATGAAACTCTTCTATGAGCTATAAAGTGTTCTATGACTCGTATAAGGTCTCGTCTGATAGATACTCAGAAACTCTAACTTTCTGGAATCTTGTACAAGGTGCAATTATGACTCATGAAATGTTTCACGGGCCGTAAAATCCACTAGTAGACAAGAAACTCAGTTACCTGAGATTCAAATCCATCACAAAGGACCCCATATAACCTTTTCAACTTTATTCTAATAGCATCAAAGCAAAACGCACTACCCATATAATTTTCACACCACAACCAATACCTTAATATATTATTCAATGTGTATACCCCATTGAATAGATTTAGACATGTTTCCCTAATCCTTCCAACAACGTATGAACAATTTCACAATAAAATTGCACACCTATGTCATCACCCACCAAATTACACACAAAATCAATTTATCACATATGGTGGTGATTCAATAGGCGCCAAACATACAATTCAAATCATATTATCAAGGACATGATACCTAACTCTAGACTTAGGAAAATATTCAAACATGGGCTACCATAATTCAAATTTCACACATGGGGTTGTGTCTAAACTACCATTCCCAACATAATTAAACATTAAAATTTACCATCGATAAGTACTTCCAATTCAATCATACAAACATAGGCAAATTAAAGGTTTTTGACTAACCAAAAGCTTACCAAATTGTGTGACTAACTTGTAGAAGATGAAGGAGGTAAAAAATAACTAAAACCCTAGGTCACTGAAAAATCTTGCCGAAAAATAGAGTTAAGGTCGCAATCGGTGATCAGAATTTCTTGGGGGTGGGTTGGCTGGGTAGTTTTGTATATTAGGTTTGTAATGGGGTCAAAATAATTTGACCCCATTATTTATACCGTTGCCAGGTCAACTGAAATCTAATGGGCCTGGACTCTACGAAACCCTAGTTACGAGCCGTAGAGTATTTTACGGCTCGTGAACTGTGGTTTCATAGGACATCTAAAACCTAGAGTTCCAGATTGGGTTTCATAAACTATTCTACGAGTCGTAGAGTTATGTACGACTCATAAAGTTGGTCGTAGAAACCTTAAAACTTAGAGAAATTTTAGAAAACTTACCTGGGGTGTACGAGCCCTATTCACAACCAGTAGTTTTATCTACGATAGTAAAGTTAGCTCGTGGACTAGAGTGCACTAATTTTTCTCACTAGAAATCTCTATGAGATTGTCTACGGGTCGTAATGTTTTGTAGTGCCTATAGAACCAGTCGTACAGACTCTTCCTAATGCTCTTCTCAGCTAAAAATAGCTGGCTTAGCCATGTACATACATATTCTCCATAGAACACACTGTCACCCTATATGCAACCAACCCAGCATAAAAAATTACAACCAAATCACATGTAGATAAACTATCTATGAGTGCAAACACTGAAAATAAAACTACCACTAATCTATTACATCAAAGACCTTAGTTTGCCTCCCAAGTAGCACCTAATTTATTGTTATGGCATGAATTGAACAATTTTATTACTCAGACATCAACAATTGCCCAAACTTCATTCGTCAAATCATTTGTATGCTTCATGGTTTGGCAAAAGACAACCTCTTCATTGTTCAATCTGAACCTAAGTTGATCAGCTTCCATATCCACTAGTACTTGCCTAGTGGATAGAAATAGTCTTCCCAAGATGATTGGGATGTCAAAGTCGACTTCACAATCTAAGATCACAATGTTTGTGGGAATATGAAATTTTCATCTTTCAACAGCACATTGTATAATATCCTTACAGGCTTCTTCACTATGTGATCACCCATCAATAACCACATGCTTGTTGAAGTAGGGATCCCAATCCTAGCTTCTTGTAGACTGCAAGGGGAATCAATGTAATGCTTGCGCCGAGATCACTTAGTGCCCTTGCGAACTCCATATCTCTAATACTATAGGGTATGGTGAAAGCACTGGGATCATCTCACTTTTGAACCAAGGACCTCGTAGCAATAGTACTATAGTGTTGTAGCTCTTGGGATAGTGCACTTCTTAGTAACTAGGTATTTCATATACTTTGCATACCTTTGCATCTTCTCAAATGCTTCAATGAAAAGGATATTGATGGATAGTTGTTTCAGCATGGAGAAGAAGTGCGTGAACTTGCCTTCCTCCTCCCTCTTTTTGAGTCTATAAAGGACGGGAGGACGAGGCCTAGGAATGGACTCCAATTTTTGTGGCGCATCAATAGATTCACTCACCCCATCCTTGCCACAATCATCTCCTGTGTTTGCATCCTTATCTGCAAATATCTCCCCTAGAACATCATACTCATTAACTGGCAAGGGAGGGTCAATGGTGCTCTTGCAACCCTGAGTAGTAACCGCCATATACTATCCTCTATTTTTGGAGTTATGAATTGTGTTGCTAGATAGTGTAACCCTTCGAGGCTGATTGACTCGATTTGACGCTATAATGAGCTGAGAAAGTGCTCAAAAATGTGCCACGAAAGTGCCTAGAATTGTAATTTTAATATATCTCAAAATCTGTGTATGATATTGAAAAGTGAACTTCATATTATTGTTCAGGGGGTCAAATTTAGGGGGAAGAGGGACTAACCCCAATTTCAAAGCAACTATATCAAAATTTGATATTCCCAAAATGCAATTTCCAGAGAGCTTTTTGCGCCACTAGTGCGACGTGCCAAGGGCGCGCACCTGTCCAATTTTTAGTCCAGTTTTGACTTCAGTCCAAGACTTTTAAGTCTTGGGCCTAAGTGTTCACAAATGTGAAAATACCTATACTTAGCCATTTTTCACCCTTATATCATTCTAAACATTCCCCAATATTCATTCAAACACTTAGCCAAATATTTTACTCCTAAACTCAAGTCTCAAAACCATTTCTGGATTCATAAAGATTGTACTCAAGCTTCAAGTCTCCTTCAATCTTCATCAAATACATTTTCAAAGCTAAGATATGTGGGTTTCTTTCATGGGTTCCTTTAATCCATGATGCCCAAGCCTCCTTTTACCCTAATTTGTATGATTTAAAGATGATTTAGTCATAGGTCTTATTTATTATGAAAATCACTGCACACTATGTTAGGCTTATGAAATTGTGGACTGTTTTGCTATGATTGCGGCACTGAATCTAAGGTCTATGGTGAGGAATGATGAAGGGTCTTGATGTATATAGTTTGAAGGTATTACTAAGTATCTAATGATGTCTTTATAGTGATATTTCTAGAATAATTTCATTCTTGAATTATTACTTGAGGGTGTTACCAAGTATCTATTGATTGTTTTCCAATGAATTTTCTAGCATGATTTCACTCTTAAATTTCATAGTTTTACACTAGCACTACACACTCTCTAAGTGTTTTATAAAATATCCATTTATGGTTTCTTGAGGAATTCAAAGTCCTAGGTATGTCTAATGAGTTGAATAACAATATGATAATAGAACAATGATGCAATGATGAAGGAATGATGATGAACGGGGATGTATGCTTATGGTGATGAAAGGAGTGTATATATATGATATTATCTCTATAGTGTTGGGGATTACCAAGCCTAGCTCAGGGGGTTGTACTCTCGGGTAACCTTGTTGAGGGGTTAGTACCTGGATCTTCTAATTCAAGAGGTGGTAGGCCCAGGTAGCTTTATTAGGGGTTTGTACCTATCAACCTGTTGGGGGGAGGGGGTTTGTACTCCATCAACCTTGTTGGGGGATGTGTACTCCATCAACCTCATGAAGGGGTTCGTACCTCATGCACCTATCCAAGAGGGTGGTGGGCCTTGGCTTGGACTATAATCGTTATTTCTTACACTCGTATTATGTTCTATATAAGCATGATTTTACTTCAAGCATCATTCATACATGTCATATTCTTAGTATGTTATCTATTGCTTATGATTATGCATTTTCCTATGATACCTATCACTTGTTGCATTACATCCTACATACTTAGTATATTCAAATATAATAATGCATACTCTATGCCTACATGATGTCACTATTTAGGAACTAGTGTACCACTTGATCATCATCCTCCTAGTTTGATTGTCCTACAAGCTTAGTTGTGAGTCCTCCACTTCGGGGACATTGCTTAGGAACTCTTGTTATGTCTTAAGACTATCTTTCTTTTGTTTATATATTTACTATATAGGTACGACCAGTTGCTTGTCTTAGCCCCTGCTCTTATCTATGTAGTAGAGGTGTTGTTGAACATATTATGTTTCTATATTATGAGTCTTAACTCTCTTGTTTTTTGATGTTATGAAATGAAAGTTTATCCTTAGTCCCAATTCCCTTGCTTATGCTCATTTCTCTAAGTCATTTTAATTTCTTCCGCGACCAAGGATGTGTAATGATATGCTATGAGGCTTGTTTGGGGTTCCTTCGAGTTTTTCATTCATCGATCATGTCTAGGCCCTAGGCTTGGGTCGTGATAAAGATGGTATCAGAGCACTAGGTTGTTAGATCATCGAAGTCCAACACACCATATTGATTAGAGTCTTATTCATGATTCTGTTGTGCACCACAATTATGAGAAGGAGGCAATGAGACATTCTAGGACTTATTTCCCTTCTTCATGTTCTAAGTCGTGTTATAGAGTTGAAGTAAGCATTCCTCCCGTAATGTGTGTTCTTTGCTATGTTAGATCATACCTAACATGAGAGGGAGACGAGCCTGCACACCCAAAGAGCAACCGGCCAATGGAGAGCATAGGGATGCTCTCATCTTACTTGCACAAGTGGTGTCTAATCTAACCAATCAAGGGGCCCAAGCCCCTCATGCTCCTACACTGGCCTCTCAGGTGAGAGACTTCATGAGAATAAATCCCCCGAAATTCCATGGGTCAAAGGTGAGTGAGGACTCTTAAGAGTTTATTGATGAGGTTTCAAGATTTTATTTATTATGGGTATGAGGCCAGAGGATAAGGTGGAGTTGGTGGCTTACCGATTTAAAGGGGTAGCACAAATATGGTACAAACATGGTCTACAAAATTTTGTCTATCATAGGTGGCGACATACCAACTCAAAAGGGTAACTCAAATACGATACAACCAATGGAAGGATGAGAAGGGAGTTGGCTATGTGGTGCTTTGGGATGAGTTCAAAGTTGCCTTCCTTAATTAGTTCTTCCCCCTTGAACTTAGGGAAGCTAAGTTGGTGGAACTTATGAATATGAGACAAAGGTCCATGAGTGTGAGGGAGTATGCCCTCAAGTTCACCTAACTTTCAAAGTTTGCTCCTCACTTGATTGTCGTCCCAAGGTTGAGAATGAACAAATTTGTTATGGGTGTCTTCGACTTGGTTAGTGAAGAATATCAGTCCGCCATGTTGATTAGCAACATAGACTTGTCACATTTAATGAGCTATACCGAATAAATAGAAGAGGAGAAATTTAGGAAGAGAAGCCATCACGAGGCCAAGACGACCCATTTTGAGGGTAAGTTTCAAAAGAGTGGTCGATTCCATCGAAGCCAAGGGTCTTCTTATGCATTTCAAAAGAGGGTTGCAAATGATTTTCTGAGGGCCTAAGGTGGTAGGGGTGTGGGTCTTATTGATGTGTATCCAAAGTGTGGTAAGGGTCATAGTGGCCCATGCTTGAGGGATACCAGTGCTTGCTATGGTTGTGGAGAAATGGGGCATAAGCCAATAAATTGTCCTTGAAATCACTACAAAGGTAAGAAGATTCGTTCTCAAGGTGCTAATGCAGTCCCTTTAGGGAGAGGTAGCCGATAAGATGGTGCCCTAAGGCACAATTGGTTTATGCTTTGCATGGAAGGAAAGGGGTTGATGAAGACTCCGATGTCGTTACAGGAAAAGTTGTCCTATTTGCATCTTGCATAAAATGTTGTCTTGTGATCTTGTTGAGTTAGACATGGTTGATTTTGATGTCATACTTAAGATAGATTGGTTGCAAGCCTACTATGGTTCTATTTATTGTAGAACCCGAAAGGTCAAATTTCAATTTCCAAATGAATCCATCCTTGAGTGGCAGAGTCAAGATGTTATGGTCAAAGGTAGATTCATCTCTTGCATTAAAGCCGATAAGATGATCTCTAAGGGATGTCTTTACCATCTTTTTAGGGTTAGGAATATGGAGTCTAAATTCCTTCCCATAGAATTAGTTTCGATTGTAAATAAGTTTCTTGATGTCTTCCCAAATGACCTTCCTAGTGTTCCTCCTGAAAGGGAAATAGACTTTGGCATAGACCTCCTCCCCAACACTCAACCCATTTCTATCGCCCCTTACCATATGGTCCCGATAGAGTTGAAGGAGTGGAAGGACCAATTGATGGACTTGTTGGAGAAGGGGTTCATCAGGCCCAGCCAATCACTTTGGGTGCACCGGTGTTGTTTGTGAAAAAGAAGGATAGATCCCTTAGGATGTGTATTGACCACAGGTAACTCAATAGGGTCACCATCAAGAATAGGTATCCTTTTCCAAGGATTGAGGATTTGTTTGACCAATTGCAAGGGGCTAGCCATTTCATTAAGATTGATCTTCGGTTCGGGTATCATCAAGTGAAGGTAAGGGAGTGTGATATTCCCAAGACAACATTCCTGACTAGATATTGGCATTATGAGTTTATTATGATGTCTTTTGGGATGACCAATGAATCATCCATCTTCATTGACCTTATGAATAGGGTCTTCAAACCTACCTTGATTCCTTTATTGTGGTCTTTATTGATGATATTTTGATCTATTCTCATGGTGATGAGGAGCATAGGGCTCATTTGAGGTTGTGTTGCAAAGATTAAGGAAGGAAAAATTGTATGCTAAATATGAAAAGTGCAAATTTTTATTGAAGGAGGTTGCTTTCCTAGGGCATATGGTGTCGATAGATGGTATAAAGGTGGATCTTAAAATGACCGATATGATTAGAAATTGGCCATAACCATTGACCCCATCGGACATTAGATGTTTTTTGGGCTTAGTGGTGTATTATCAGAGGTTCATCGATGGGTTCTCTTCGATTGCTTCCCCTATTACAAAATGTCTCAAAAGAAGGCTATGTTTGTGTTGACTGATGAATGTGAGAGGAGCTTCCAAACCATGAAAGATAAGCTTGTGTCTGCTCCTATATTATCTCTATTGGATGGGTTTGAGGGATTTGTGGTGTATTGTGATGCTTCAAGAGTTGGTTTAGGTTTTGTGCTAAGGAAAAATGGTAAGGTGATAGCCTATTCTTCTAGGCAACTCAAAGTGCATGAAAAGAACTACCCTACTCATGATCTTGAATTGGCCGTCATAGTATTTACTTTGAAAATTTGGTGATATTATTTGTATGGGGTGTATGTTGAAGTGTTCACCAATCATAAGCCTCCAATATGTCTTCACTCAAAAAGATCTCAACTTGAAGCAAAGAAAGTGGTTAAAACTTCTTAAAGACTATGATATGGGTGTGCATTATTATTAGGGTAAGGCAAATATGGTGGCGGATGCCTTGAGTAGGGTGTCTATGGGTAGCCTAGCTCATGTTGATGGAGGTGAGAAGGAGATGGCTAGGGAAGTGCATTCGTTAGCTAGTTTTAGGGTTAAATTGAAGGAGAATTGTAGTGGTGATGTTGTTGTTGTGGATGGATCTAGGTCATCTTTGGTTGATGAAGTGATGGCAAAACAAGATCTTGATCCCTCCTTGTTAGAGTTGAAGGCCTTGGTAAAAGAGGACAAGGTGGAGGTTTTCTCCCAAGGGGGAGATGGTTCCCTTAGATACCAAGGTAGGTTATGTGTACCGTGTGTTGATGGCTTGATAAAAAAAGATCCTTGATAAGGCCCATAACTCTTGTTATTCTATCCACCCTGGTCCCACAAAAATGTATAGGAATTTAAGAGAGGTATATTGGTGGGGAGGCATGAAAAGGGAAATTGCCAAATTTATTTCTAGTTGTGATAGTTGTCAACAAGTCAAAGCCAAATATCAAAGGCTGGGGTGGCCTAACCCAAGATATAGAGATTCTGGCTTGGAAGTTAGAAGTGATTAATATGGATTTAGTGGTTGGGTTGTCCAAGACTAGAAAAGGTTTTGATTCTATTCGGGTTATTGTTGATAGGATGACAAAATTGACTCACTTTCTACCGTTTAAGACCACATATGGGGATGAAGAGTATACAAGGTTATACATTTACAACTTGGTAAGGTTCTATGGGGTTCCTCCGTCCATCATATCAGATCGTGGAGCTCAATTTACTTTGAATTTTTGGAGATCTTTCCAAAGAGGTCATAGTACTAAAGTTAAGCTTTTTACAACGTTCCACCCTCAAACTGTTGGCCAAGATGAAAGGATGATCCAAACCCTTGAGGATATCCTTAGAGCATGTGTGTTGGAGCTTAAAGGTAGTTGGACAATCATCTTTTGCTGATTGAGTTTTCCTACAATAATAGTTATCATTCTAGCATCATGGCTCTACTTGAGGTTCTTTATGGTAGATATTTTAGATCACGAGTGGGGTGGTTTCAGGTTGCTGAGGTGGCCTTGTTAGGACCAAATCTGGTTATGGAGGCTCTTGAGAATGTTAAGATGATTACGGAAAGGTTGAAGAAGGCTCAAAGTCACTAAAAGTCCTCTGCCAATGTGAGGAAGCGGAATCTTGAATTCCGAGTTGATGATTGGGTTTATTTGAATGTGTCACCCATGAAGGGTGTGGTCCATTTTGGTAAGAAAGGAAAGTTAAGTGTAAGATATATGGGCCATGATAGCGTGATGAGAAGGGTTGGCAAGGTGGCTTATGAGTTGGAATTGCCTAGAGAAATGGATTTGGTTTGAGTTTATTATGATGTCTTTTGGGATGCAAGGTGGCTTATGAGTTGGAATTGCCTAGAGAAATGGATTTGGTTCATCTGGCATTTCATGTGTCTATATTGAGGAAATGTGTGGGTGATCTAAATGTTATTCTGCCCCTTGATGTTGTGGGTTTTGTTGAAGATGATTTGACATATGAAGAGGTTC
>DF359657.1:154931-170616 GCA_000787875.1 Solanum virginianum
ATGGGATCAGATATTAGCTTTGCTGAAGTTTACTTAGAACAACAGTTACCAATCCATCATTTAGATAGCTCCCTTTGAGGCCTTGTATGGCCGGAGGTGCAAATTGCCTATCAGGTGTTTTAGCTCAACAGCGATGGAAAGAATGGGTGTAGATATGTTGAGAGATGATCTAGAGTGGGTGCGGTTGATTTAGAGTAGGTTGGTAATAGCCAGAGTCGCCAAAAGAGCTATGCTGACAAGTGGGTTAGACCTTTGGTGTTCATGGTTGTCACGACCCAAGCCTAGGGCCTAGACATGACATGGCGAATAGGGAACCCAAAGGAAACCCAAACAAGCCTCTTAGCATATCAATCACACATCCTTAGTTGCGGAAGCATAATACCAACAACAAGAGATAAAAATAAGGGAAATGAAACTAAGGAAAGTGTCATGACCCAAACCTAGGCCCTAGGTGTGACACAGCGAATGAGAACCCGAAGGCCCCCAAACACACCTCTGAAATCATAATTGAACATTATAGGTTTAAATGGTAAATGACAAATAGATGACAATGGAATATGGGGAATGGGAAAGCTTGTAATCATAAGCAGGAGAGTAATATATAGATAGAGTTGGGGCCAAGACAAAGCTACTGGGCTCACCTCATAGTCAATATAGAACATAAGAAGGGACATCTCAATACATTATAGGAATAACATAGACTAAGATACCTGAAATGGAGGACTCACCAACCAGCTTTGAATAGCACTGATCTAGCCATGTGGATGAGAAGGATGATCAACTTGGACACCGGTTCCTACATAGTGATATCATGTAGGCAAGAGTATGCATTAGAATGTTTGAATGTACTAAGTATGTGGGATGCAATGCAACAAGAATAAGCATCATAATCCAAAAGGCATAACGATAGGCAATAGGCATAATATAGCAATATCACATGTATGATCAATGCATAAGTAAAACACGCTTAAGTAACTCATGCTCATATAGAATATCATATGTGAAGATGAGACCAAGCAAGCTATCCTACCTTGTGTTGGGCTAACATGGTGATGATCACACCCCATCACCCAAGGTGGTAAGGTACGCACCCTTCACACGGTTAATGATATTCACACCTATTATCCGGGTGGCGAAGTATGAACCCCTTACATGGTTGGTGAGTACTAACCCCTACCTCAGTTACCAAGGTACTAACCCCTCGATAGGTTACCTGGGTTATTGTCCCCCCCGGATTAGGCATGGTCTAATGCATCACTATATATAGCATTTATCATATGCTTTACCGGAGCACTTTATATAGGAATAATCATATACATAAGCTTATTTCATCATCATAACATCATTCATATCATATCTCATTCTTTGGACCTTTATTTCCTCAAGAAACCATAATCGGACATTTTATCGAACACCTTAGGTGTTTTATAGGGGTAAAAGACTATGCAATTTAGAGATGAAATCATGCAAGAAAATATGTTGTGAAAACATCAATCAACAACATGCAACAGCCCCAAGACATTCACATCAAAACCTATTATCAAATTCAACATTAGATTCAAGATCTAGAGCTCAAAACATGCTAAAACCACCATACATTCATGCACATAAATCATTGTGCAGTAAATTTCTCAATATATAAGACCCACATGTGAAATCTACTTTAAATCATGTAATATTAGTAAAAAGAGGGTATAGGCATCATGGGTGGAAGGACCCAATGGTTAAACACCACATACCTTAGCGTTGGAGAATTTCTTGGTGAAGATGGAGATGAGAACTTTAAGGTTGGAAGAATTCCTTAAGATCTGGAAGGGATTTGGTCACTTGACATTGGAGTGAAATATTAATATAAGGGTTTGAGAGAGTATTTTATCATACAATGAAGAACTTAAGGATTTTGGGACCTTGAATGTGCATAAAAATGTCAATCTAGAGCTTAGAAAGGGTGGGAAAGGACCAAAATAACCCATCCTAAAAAGCTGTCTAACGGCTGTTATGGGCCTCGCTATGCCTGTAGGTAGCACAATGACTCATAGGACCCTTCACATGACCCCAAGGCTCAATTTCGGAGTCTCTCGAAATTGCTACGAGCCTGACCTACGAGTCGTACCCTGACCTATAACTTTTGACTCTAAACTCTAAATGAGGTGAAACTAAGTGCGTTGGAAAGCTAACTCAAAGAGCTTTCATTTGACATGTTGTTAGTCACCCAATTCCAAATGTGTTATAAGTTATTCTTGTTTAAAGTTGACCCTTCCATGAACCATCACCCAAGACTCAACTCTTAGGGAAGTCTTGAACTCGTCTAGGTACTACGAGTCACCCATGAACCTAATACACCCACAACCTAACCAAATGAGGCTTGAAACATGGATACATAAGAGCACAAAGATATGAAGTGTCACAATAACCCACAGAATTTGAGATATATAGAAAATAAGATTTTGGGCACTTCCGAGGCATGTTTTTAGGCACTTTTTGGGGTCATTTCAATATCTCTCCCTTGGGAACATTCATCCCCGAATGTAAAAGAGATGTACACGACAAGAATAATCATGAAAAAATTAGCCCCAACAAGATTGCAACATCACATTGAAAACATCACTTTCTAAAATCTCAACATAAGTGTAAAATCATCATAATTTGCCAACTTAAATGTGGATGCATATGAATGACATAGGCGCTGAAATATAAGACTTGATATCTCATAGGGCACTTAGAATTAGTACCTTAGGCTTGAGTGGAGTGTAAAAGAAAAGAATACCGCTTTTGCATGTCAGCTTCGGCTTTGCAAGTAGCTCTTTCAATTTGTTGGTTCCTCCAAAGGACCTTAACATATGCCACCTTTTTGTTCCTCACCCATGACATGTTGTTAGTCACCCAATTCCAAATGTGCTATAAGTTATGCTTATTTAAAGTTGACCCTTCCATGAACCATCACCCAAGACTCAACTCTTAGGGAAGTCTTGAACTCGCCTAGGTACTACGAGTCACCCATGAACCTAATACACCCACAACCTAACCAAATGAGGCTTGAAACATGGATACATAAGAGCACAAAGATACGAAGTGTCACAATAACCCACAGAATTTGAGATATATAGAAAATAAGATTTTGGGCACTTCCGAGGCATGTTTTTAGGCACGAAGTGTCACAATAACCCACAAAATTTGAGATATATGGAAAATAAGATTTTGGGCACTTCCGAGGCATGTTTTTAGGCACTTTTTAGGGTCGTTTCAATATCTCCCCCTTGGGAACATTCGTCCCTGAATGTAAAAGAGATGTACACGACAAGAATAATCATGAAAAAATCAGCCCCAACAAGACTACAACATCACATTGAAAACATCACTTTCCAAAATCTCAACATAAGTGTAAAATCATCATAATTTGCCAACTTAAACATGGATGCACATGAATGACATAGGGGCTGAAATATAAGACTTGATATCACATAGGGCACTTAGAATTAGTACCTTAGGCTTGAGTGGAGTGTAAAAGATAAGAATACCGCTTTTACATGTCAGCTTCGGCTTCGCAAGTAGCTCTTTCAATTTGTTGGTTCCTCCAAAAGACCTTAACAAATGCCACCTTTCAAACATGGACCCCCATGCTTCTTCCCACATCTAGGACACACATCATTAGGAGCCACTACACCACACCTTGAGGTCTAGGGAATTCATTGACAATTCCCCTATTAGTAGCATGAGAAGGCCCTTGTCTTTGATGAAATCATGCACCCTTTTAGAACTACACTCAAACCGAGCCCTCTTAGCCTTATGATCTCTCATCTTCCTCAACTTTTCATCCTCTATTTGCTCACTATAGGTCATCAACTGAGACAAGTCCATATCACTAATTAGCAAAGTAGATCGGCACTCTTCACTTACCAAATTAGAGACCCCCATAACAAACATATTTATCCTAGATCTAGGATAGGCCACCAAGTGAGGAGCATACTTTGAAGTTCATTGAACTTAAGGGCATACTCCCTCATACTCATAGCACCTTCCTTCAAATTCATAAACTCAACCACCTTAGCTTCCCTAAGCTCAAGTGGGAAGAAGCGATTAAGGAAAACCAATTTGAACTCCTCCCAAAGCACCACATCACCATTCCCCTTCTCTCTCTTCCATTGCTCATACATATTGGTTCATGCCCTTGAGTTGGTAGGCTTCCAACTCCGCCTTTTCATTTGGCCCAACACCTATGGATAGCCTACAAAAAGCAACTGCTACAATATTTGCCTTGCTGGGATGATGTTGCACACTCATGTCATAGTTTTTAAGAAGGTCCAACTACCTCATTTGTCTTAAGTTAAGATCCGTTTGAGTGAACATATATTGCAAACTCTTGTGATCGATGAAAACATCAATATGAACTCTATATAAGTAATGTATCCAAATCTTCAAAGTAAATACCACCGCCGCTAACTCAAGATCAATAGCTGGGTAATTACGCTCATGCACCTTCAATTGCCTTGATGCATAAGCTATCACCTTACCATATTGCATAAGTACACCATCCAACCCAATCTGAGAAGCATCAAAATATACCACAAACCTATCTAAGCCATCTGATAAAGTCAAAATAGAAGCCCATGTAAGTCAATCTTTCAAAGACTAAAAACACTTCTCACATTCATCTGCCTATACAAACTTGGCCTTCTTTTGAGTCAACTTAGTCAAAGGAGATGCAATAGATAAGAACATCTCAACAAACCTTCTATAATAACCATCCAACCCAAGAAAACTCTGAATATCCGAAGGAGTCAATGGTCTAGGCTAATTCTTAATGGCCTGGGTCTTCTTCGTGTCAACCTTAATACCATCACTGAATACCACATGACCAAGAAAAGCAACCTCATTCAACCAAAACTCATACTTTCTAAACTTAGCATATAATTTCTTCTTTCTCAAAGTCTGAAGAACCAACCTCAAATAATCCATATGCTCCCTCTCACTTCTGGAATAAATAAGGATATCATCTATGAAGACAACCACAAAACTATCAAGGAATGGCCTGAACACCTAATTAATAAGATTCGTAAACAAAGCTGGAACATTAGACAAACCAAATGACATCATCACAAATTTGAAATACCCATACCTAGTTTAAAAAAACGACATGGGAATGTCACACTCCATAACCTTCATTGATGATAACCATAATAGAGGTCAATCATTGAGAAATGGTTGGCCCCTTGAAGTTGATCAAACAAGTCGTCAATCCTTGAAAATGGATACTTATTCTTGATAGTTACCTTATTCAATTATCTATAATCAGTACGCATCCAAAGAGATCCTTCTTTCTTTCATAGAAATGACACCCAAGCATACTATAAAGATTACTTAGCCTAATAAAGCCTTTCTCCAACAAATTCTTCAACTGATCCTTCAACTCCTTTAACTCAGTCGATGCCATAAGATAAGGAGGAATAGAGATATGTTGATTATCCAGAAGAAGATATATGCCAAAGTCTACTTGCCTTTAGGTAGGAATATTGGAAACGTCTTTGGGAAACATATCCGAAAACTCATTCACCACTAGAACCAATTAAAGAGTAGGGTGATTCAGATTCCATATCCTTGACCTTTACAATATGATAGATATACCCCTTTGAGGTCATCTCTCAGGCCTTAAGGTAAGAAATATACTAACATTTAACAATGGAGTCACTACCCTTCCATTCAATAACTGGCTCATTTGGAAATTACAACTTGACTTTTCGGGTTGAACAATCTATAAAGGCATATGAAGCATGCAACCAATCCATCTTGAGAATCATATCAAAATCAAACATCTCAAGTTCCCAAGATCACATGGGAAGACCTTATACAAAAGAAATAGGACAACACTGATAAACTCTGTGAGAAATAATAGATTCACCCACGGGAGTATAGAGTGAAAAATGCTCCCTCAAGATTTCAGGACTCAGACCAAACTTAACAGCCAACAAAGGAGTCAAAAAAGATAAATTGGCACCTAGATCAAGCAAAGCATAAACATCAAAATCAAAGACTCTCAACAAGAAGTGTAAAGATAAGTAATTATAGTGGTGTATTTAGTATGATTTCTTCATGAAAAATAAGAAGTATATGTTAGTTATGCTTGTGCTGGGAATTTGGATAGCATATGTCCTAAGGATTATTGGGCACTTTTCTTGTTACTTAAGAGGATTTTCTCTTCATAGTTGGCTGAATTATGAAGTAAGACTTATGTCTTTAACAAGGTTTAGTTTGTTAGTGATGTAACTAGGCTGTTGGATGATGAGTCATAGAAATACGACTTGTATAATGCTTTAAACAAAGAATTTTTGCGCGTTCTCAAGCAAACATGTTATTTTAATTTTGTTTTTGTTGTTTTTTAGAAAAAAGACTAAGGGATGGAAGAAATGAGAATATGAAAGAAAAATGATGAAAAAAAGTTCAAAGAGAAGCCAAAATGGACCCAAGTGTGGGTATACAGGGGCCTACACGGCTCGTGTACCTCCACACAAACCGTAAAGCCCATCATGGCCTCACACTTGGCGGATGGATTGGCTAGTTGGTGAAGACAAGTCCCACGGCAAATATCATGGACCACGGGATGTCAGACGGATCGTTATGGTGTTCATCAAAGTGACGTGAAGGAGTAGTCCATCGAAAGTTGGAAGATTTTGGCCAAGTGGCACGAGACGAAATGACCCAAGGACTGTTGGGAGTCAGACGGGTCATTTAGCTGATCGTCAATATGATGTGATAAGAACACCATTGAAAAGCAAGCAAAATAACTCAAGTAGAGCTAGACGGGTTGTTAAATGGACCGTGTGACCAACCACAGTCCATAAAGTGTCGGCATATGGAAGAAGTTGGGTGAAAAATTGCAAAGCCATGAAAGACGGTCCGTTTCATGAACCATCGCACGCCACATGGGCTATTTTCCCGAGCATGTGGCAGCACATGAGGAGCAGTGAAGATGAGGCTAAGGATAGCTACACGGACCATTTGACGGACCATATACCGTCACACGAGCCATGTGGTGGCCCGTGTCTATGCCGATGGATTTTTTCTATTTTAATTAAGATTAGGTTTTCTTTATATATAAATAGGTATTTTATTTCATTTTAAGTTAGTCTTGGATGGCCAGAGCTAGAAAACCTTGAAAAATATTATTTACTTGGAGATTTCACAAGATTTTGAAATTTTTGCTTATCAAATTCAAGCTTGTAGATTGTAGCTTCATCGATTATTCAATAGTAAGTCTTTCTATTATGAATTCCTTGTATCATTGTGAGCTTTATTCATTGAATATGCTAGGCTAAACCCACAACTAGGGTTGTGGGAACCATGACAAATCAATAAAATAGCCGAATAGAGGGTAAGTCTCAAGACTGACTAGCGTATATATCGTAGTAATTTTCATTTTAATTTCTTTCTTGATGAGTCGACGCATTAGGGTAAGCCTTTATTCTTTGCATGCCCAAAAGGGATGTTTTGATTAGGAAAAGATTTCTATGACAGAAATTCGAGGTTTTTTTAACTTAGTCTAAGTACTTGAGACCGAAAGGTGAGAGTATTTCGGAATAAACAACAAGGGTTAGCAGAAATTCGAGGTTTTGAACCTTGTCTAAGTATTGGAGATCAAAAGGTGAGAGTATTCTGGGATAAACATCAAGGGTTAGTACGTAGACATTCTGAGACCAAAAGGTGATAAATGATAGGCATTTAAGAGGGACCAAGAGGTGAATTAAATATTACATAACTTGTTAGATCTTATAAACGTACTCATGAACGAGTTTACCACTAGATTCAGCTATCGCTTAGCTGTCATGGGGAACCCATCCTAGCCTCACATAAATTGATCAAAATCTAGTCATTCTTGTACTCATTTATTGTTTTCTTTAGTTAATTAGTTTTGAAAACCAAACCCCCCATAGTGTATCACTACACCACTTTTACCATCTGCAAAAGTGAGTTCTTATATGATATCACAATTGCGTTCTTAGTATGAACTTATGGGCTGGTAGTTGGGAACTGTTGTTCCACGATCTCCATCTACTTTGGGGCTATTTTTAGAGTGTTCTAAGGCTGATTTTATGTGTAAACAATATTGGATACATTCCGGTTAAAGTTGAAATAGGTTTAGGATTGTTGACGTCAAAATGTAACGAGACGACATAATGTTATGCCGCCTATTTGTGCGTTGTGTAAGATTGTTCTGACTTGTGCCTTGTGAGCTATTGTAAGATTGTTAAGGGTCTTAAATAAGCTGTATATTTCATGTACATAAGAATGGCTATTAGAAAATATGATTATAAGTGGAAAGGTTGAAAGAATGCCTTTGGGTCACTAAATACAAGCTTGCTACCCGGATGTTACTTTTTATAAGATGGGACTGCCAAGAAGTATTACTTAGCTGCTAATACTAGTCTTATTGCTTAGTCTATTGTAGATAAATATTTGGAGGAAAGGGAGATTATTTCGAGGTGATAGCGAGGTGGTACAACGAGGTATGTAAGGCTACTCAATTTTATATTACTTGGCATGAAATCTAGATTCTTCCTTGGTACATAGAGGCTCTTACCAACTCTGACATAACAAACAGCCATGTCTCCACTCTTTCACATATTCATATGCTCTCATACATAGTCACTTGCAAACCTGCATACATACTTGGATACCAAGATACACGAGTTCTTTCTACTGAATAAAGTTCATATGTTATTCTACCTCTTATGCATTTCATTATTGATGTAACCTACTCCTTTCATTATAGTGTTGTCTTTTGTGATCATTTACATGTCATATGTTGTATCTATAGTCCTACAGTTTCAATATTATGACCACCAAAAGAATCATCTCAAAAGTAATTGAAAGATAAAGTATATTGCTTTGATGGGTGGTAGCCCTATAGGTGGAAGAATCATCTAGCTCGGGCCAATCCTAACACAGGGGGTAGCCCAAGGGGTGAAAGGAAAATCCTAGCCAGGGCTAATCCCTATATAGATTTACCACTGATCAGCTGGTCATTTGTACTACATGATGTGCACAGATTATACAGTAAAGGTAAAGTAATAAAAAGAATATAAAGTAAATGATTTCACAGTATGACTAAAGGAGGTCTCTTATCCTAACACCGGTGCATGAATTCATTTGAGTTCTTACCTCATATACAGTATTTTCTGTCTTACAAATTAAGTATATTATCTTATACTGAGGTCTCTTACGGGGGACTTACATTTCATGCCAGGTACAGGTGCTAGTAGATCTCCCCAGTAAGAGTACAGGATATCCAGCTGTTGTTACTAAGCTCCAGGTTGCTTCAGGGCTTTGTGTGCCTAGAGCTTACTCTTTGTATTTTATATTTGGTGATGAGGGGGGCCTATACTAACCTTTATTTGATGTTGTTCCTTATCTAGAGGCTTTGTAGACAATGTATAGTAAAAGTATAGTCATGTATCACACTTTAGACATTGTGGCTCCAACGACCTAGTCATATGCATTTCCTTTTAGCTTGTTATTACTATCTACTTTCTTAAAAGTATGCTATGAAAACCCCTTATAAAATGCATAGAAGGTGCATAAGTACAAGTTGGTTCTCCCGAGCCTTATCGGCAATGGTTATCAGTCCGCCTTAATGGGACTTTGGGCATAACAAATCCATAACCAACAAATTCCAATATATTTCATGTAATAGAGTGATAATAGAAAATACCCATTAAGAATTAGTCGTTAGAATTAAGAAATTTGATAAAAATAGTTTTGGGGCTCCATGGGTGAAAGAACACATGGATGCAAACTCACATACCTTAATCTTGAAGTTTTTTGAAGAAAAACTTGAGGAGGACTTGGGGCTTGACTTAGTTTTCTTTAATTCCAATAGAACGTCTTGAAATTCTTGAGAATGGATAGATGACTAGGTAAAGATTAAAGAAGAATTTGAGAGTTTTTTGGTGAGTTTTTAGGGCTAAAAATGACAGAAGAATGAGGAATTTTTGTATATATAGGTATTGGGTTATTACCCAATTGCCCTTGAGTGAAAAAGGAGATTTTTTTGGAATTTTTGAACTTGTCCGCGCCAGGTCCGCATCGCTGCCTGGTTTCGGGCAGCTACTGTTTTGCGAAGTTTCACCAAAATAGTTATTTTTTTGTCATGGACAAAATATACCTTGTAGGTACCCATTTCCCCACACAACTTTGCCCTTTGAATAAGAATATGAAGACGAATTTGTGAAATACATAGATTTTGAGATATTAAAGAAAAATGCATCATAGGGTCTTTCCGAGCTACGTGGAGGGGTGTTTCATTATATTTTCTTAAAAAGGCATCTCGAATGTCCCACAAATACTTAAGTATTAATAAAGAGATCAAAATATATCTCAAGGGTGTCAAAATCATCCTATGTTCGAGAAATACGCCAGTAATGACCCCCAAAATATGGACATGCCACTAATGACCCTCGAATTATAGAGAATTCTAAGCAGAGAAGGATTAAGAAGGACCAGATTTGTACCCACACTTTTTTTGAATAAACTTATGTTTCTAAATATTTCATTTTTTGATTGTAGTTTATTTTCTATCAATATTTTTAAAAAAAATTAGCACGCCTAGAGGGACCAAATCCACCTTCTATCCTTTTTCTCAATACAAATCAGATATGCAAATCTAAAGCCACAAAACTTCAAATGTGGAAAATGAGTACTTCAAGCCTCATTTTTTTACTTTCATTTAGTGTACACCAGACAAACCTTAAAATATGGTGTATTTAAAGAAAGCAAAATTTTGTACGACTCTACAGCATGAGCCCTATTTCACCAGTTAGGGACTCTTAGAGGCTACTCTACCCTAAATTCTAATTCATGACTATATAAAGGATATTATAGTCCCTTGAAAAGGTATCATTGTCATGATCCAAGCCTAAAATCTAGACATGACATGGCGAATGGGAACCCGAAGGGACCCAAACAAGTCTCTTAGCATATCAATCACACATCCTTAGTAGTGGAAGAAAAGTAAACAACAACAAAAGATAAATAAAATGGGAAGTGGGGACTAAGGGAAGTCTTAAATATAAGTAAAACATAAGAGTCAAGCTCATAGCATAATAAGTTCATAATATCCAACATACACCTCTAAACATGGAATGGAGCATGGGACAAGACACTTTCCGGGCTCACCCTGATGATGTCAAATGTTTAACATAAAGAAGTCTTAGAAATATATAACAAAAGAAAAATAGATAGTGTCCTCGAACTTGAGGACTCACCAAGCTTGGCTTTGAAGTATCTCACTAGCCATGTGGAGGATGATCAAGAGGAGCTCTGATCCCTACATGGTGATATCATGTAGGCATAAAGTATGCATTATTATGTTTGAATGTACTAAATATGTAGGATCCAATGCAATAAGGCATAAGCCAATATAATCAAAATGCATAACAATAGACAATTGACAAGGGTAATCTTGATATGGCATGCATGGCCAATGCTTAAAGTAAAACATTCTCATAAATCATTCAACTTACATAGAACATAATACATATGTGGGAAGAGACCTCAACCAACAAAGGATAAGACCAAGTGAGCTACAACTTAGAGTCCGGAAAATTACCCCTCATCGATAAAGAGGTGGTCTACTTGCCAAGGTAAACCATACTAGAATATGAACCCATGAAGATGGTCCAGGCCACATTCAATCCATCGGTGCTAAGCCTAATCCCACAAAATAATTGAAATAATCACACTTTAGCAATTTGTAAGAAACATAGAAACATGACATGAGTAGCTCTAAAACACCTTTGACCTCTAATAGTGAGCCTATTTTTAAAACTTAAGAATAGATCATAATCAAACATTACCCTTGCATTAACATCAAAGGACCACAAGACGTAAAATCTTTGAAAAAGGGCTTAATCTGGCATTTACAACATCATATGTATTTTTATGATTGAATACATTTTGAAAGCTCAAAATCATCATAAAGTTACGCAACTCATAAATAATGCAATAGATCAACAACTCTAAGAATCCACGTAAAGACATTTTATCAAACACTTGGTAGATATATAATGGTTGTACAAAATCATACAATTCAAGAGTGTAATAATATGGGAAAACTTAATGTAAATCAACCCACCAACATTTAGTAAAACCCTCAGATAGAATATTGTAAAATTCATCATCAAATCTCATAATAGATCATAGTTTCATAGCTCAAAACATGCATAGTCTCAATAGACGAAACTCGTTCATAGTACAAGATTGAAATAGGTAGTCATGTATAATAAATCAATATTTCATAAAACCCCAACATAATTTATACTCATAATCCATAATAGAAGATACCCATAAATAATACAACTTGAAAACATGCAATTTTCATAAAAAGAAAGATTGGGCTCCATGGGTGAAAGGAATCAATGGATGAAACCCACATACCTCAAGCAATTTTCATAAAAATGGAGATTGGGCTCAATGGATGAAAGGATCCAATGCATGAAATCCACATACTTAAATTTGGGGATTCCTTGATAGAAATATTTGGTAAGTCTTGGAGAGGGTTTTAAGAGAGTCTTCATTTATATAGAGATGAAAAATGGCTAAGTGTTTTAACACATAAATAGGAATGGGACTATGACCCCAAGGCCCTTGGGCCGTAATGAAAAATTGACGAAAATAATACATAGGTCTGAACCCTTGGTGCGATATGGACCAGACGCAAAGTTCTTCAAATACTAATTTGCACCCTTGGTAGATCGCGGCCAGGGTGCGGATGGCCACTGGCAATTAAAAATTAGCGAAAATTATTTTTCACTATGAGTCTTCTAAAATTGGGGTTATACCCATTTCTCACTCAAGTTTGCCCCCTGATCAAGAATATGAAGTCAAATTTTTGGTATTACGCACAGATTTTGAGATATATGGAAATTATGATTATGGACATTTCCAGAGTATATTTTGGGGTGTTTCAATATCTCCCCCTTGGGAACATTTGTCCTAGAATGTCAAAGAAACATCTATAAAAGAAGTAATCATAGAGATTTCAACCCAACATGAATGCAGCAAATGCACTTAAACATTATTTTCAGAAATTTCAACATGGATGTCAAAATCACCTTAAACTTGTCAACATAAACATGAATGCATCCAAGATGACATAAGGGCTGAATCTTAAAACTTGAAATCATATAGGGGACATAAATTTATACCTTCGGCTTGAGTAGAGGTGAAGACATATGGTTATCGCTTTCTCATATCCGCCTCGACTTCCCATGTGGCACTTTCGACTTATTGGTTCCTCTAAAGGACCTTGACAGAAGCTACGTCCTTGTTTCTCAATCTCTTTACTTGTTATCCAAAATCTCCATTGGGACCTCCTCATAAGTAAAATTATCTTCTACAATACCCACAACATCCAAAGGTACTATAGCGTTAGGGTCACCCATACACTTTCTCAACATAGACACATGGAAGATCGGATGAACCATATTCATCTCCATAGGCAATTTCAACTCAAATACAACCTTACCCATTCTACTCAAAATTTATAAGGACCTACAAACCTTGGGCTTAATTTTCCTTTCTTGCCAAGAACCTTACCAATCCTCCTCAAAACTCTATAAGAACCCACAAACCTTGGGCTTAATTTCCCATTCTTGCCAAATCAGACCACACTCTTGATGAGTGAGACTTTCAAGAAAACCCAATCACTAACATTGAATTCAAGATCTTTTCTCCTCACATCGGAATAGGAATTTTGTCTACTTTGGGCTGTTTTCAATCTCTCCATAATCACCACACCTTCTCCAAGGCCTCCATGACCAAATCTAGGCCTAGCAAAGCCATCTCCCTACTTCAAACTACCAAACTGGAGATCTATAATATCTATCATAAAGAGCTTCAAAAGGAGTCATACCAATGTTTGAGTGATAGCTATTGTTGTAAGCAAATTCAATGAGTGGAAGATATTCATCCCAACTACCCTTAAACTCCAAAACACAAGCTCTAAGCATATCCTCAAGAGTTTGAATAGTCCTCTCGGCTTGACCATTTGTTTGAGGGTGAAAGGTCATGATAAGTTTAATGTTGGTACCAAGACCTCTTTGGAAAGACCTCCAAAAGTGAGAAGTGAATTGAGCACCACGATCCAAAATAATAGATTAGGGCACCCCATGCAATCTAACCAACTCATGAATGCACAATTTGGCATAATTTTCGGCACCATAAGTAGTTTTCACCAGCAGGAAGTGAGCCGACTTTGTCATTCAATCCACAACAACCCACATAGAGTCAAAATGTTTTTTAGACTTGGGCAACCCAACTACAAAATCCATGTTGATCTCTTCTCACTACCAAGTAGGAATATCTATATCTTGGGCTAGGCCACTCAGTCTTTGATGTTCAGCTTTCACTTGTTGGCAATTGTGACATCTAGATATGAACTTGGCAATGTCTCTTTTTATACCACCCCACTAATACACCTCCCTCAAATCTCTATACATCTTCATAGAACTGGGGTGAATAGAATAGGATGAATTATGGGCCTCCTTCGCCCCACCAAACACTTCCCTCAAGTCTCTATACATCTTTGTAGAATCGAGGAGAATGGAATAGGATGATTTATAGGATTCCTTCAAGATCAATTCTTTCAAATCATTTACATTTGGTACACACAATCTACCTTGGTACCTAAGGGCACCTTCTCCCCTTTGGGAGAAAACCTCCACCTTACCATCTCTCACCAAGGCCCTCAACTCTAGCAAGGCGGGGTCAAGATCTTATTTTGCCTTTACCTCCTCAATCAAAGAAGACTTAGAACCATCAACAACCACTACACCCTCATTATCAACTTCATCCAACCTAGCCCCCAATCTAGCCAACCGATGGACCTCTCTATCCACCTCTTTGCCACCATTATTAACATGAGCTATACTACCCATAGACACCCTACTTAGAGCATCGGCCACAATATTAGCTTTGTCGGGGTCATAATGCACACTCATGTCATAATCTGTAAGGAGCTCTAACCACCTTCTTTGTCTCATGTTAAGATCTTTTTGGGTGCACACATGTTGGAGACTCTTGTGGTCGGTAAACACACCAACATGAACCCCATACAAGTAGTGACGCCAAATTTTCAAACCAAATACCACGGCCGCCATTCAAGATCATGGGTGGGATAATTCTCCTCATGCACCTTAACTTGTCTACAGACATACACTATCACCTTAGCACTTTGCATCAAAACACACTCCAAACCAATTCTTGAGGCATCACAATATACAACAAATCCTTCCAACCCTTTCGCCTTCTTTTGAGTCAATTTAGTCATAGGAGAAGCAATAGAGGAGAAACCATTTACAAACCTCCGGTAATAACCCGCCAAACCCAAGAAACTTCTAATATCCGATGGAGTCAAAGGTCTAGGTCAATTTTTAATCACCTCCGTCTTCTTAGGATCCACCTTAATGTCATCACCCAACACCACATGCCCTAGATAATCAACCTCTTTCAATCAAAACTTACATTTCTCATATTTTAAATACAACCTCTCCTCCCTCAAGATTTGCAACACCACCCTCAAGTGATCCACAGTCAGACTCCCTTACTTTCACTTGGTGATACCCAAAACGAGGATCAATCTTAGAAAAGTGACTAGCCCCTTGAAGTTGATCAAAAAGCTAATCAATACTTGGTA
>DF359656.1:20223-32480 GCA_000787875.1 Solanum virginianum
TGTGTCTTGGAGGTCCCCAACGGTTCTAATCTGTCAGACATGGTTTGGTATTTTGGAAAATAAATATTTTTAATGTTTTTGAATAAGCGTTTGACTTTCACAACCCCATTTGACTACTACTTTAATTTACATTCTATATGTCTTGCTTTACATATTTGATACGTATTTCGTACTAACCCCCCTTGCTTCGGGGGCTGCGTTTCATGCCCGCTGGTATAGACATACAGAGTAGCGAGCCACCAGCTTAGGACTTTTGTCTACCGTTTGAAGAGCTCCTTTTGCTTCAGAGCAACTACTTGGTGTAGTGTATATATATATATATATATGTATTGTATGCTGGGACTTTTCTGTATACAGGGTTTGGGTAGTTAATAAAATAAAAAAGACTCTGCCAAAATTTCTGTAAATAAGTTAGTCATCATAATTGGAATCTCGCTTAGTGTGTATGTTTGGGTGCCCAATCGGGCACTAGTCACGGCCCATAGGTTGGGTCGTGACAAAAAATCAATAAAACGAAGTGATTAAAATAAAAATAACTTAGGTAAGACTAAGATTGGAAATTAGGTTAAATATTGTGTGACTTATTTCTTTACTTGAATATTATTAAATGATAGATAAATTTTACGTATATATTTTTCATGTGTATCTAAAATCTTACGTCTTTTCTTATAGATGAAACAAATATGCGTATCTAAAATCTTACGTCTTTTCTTATAGATGAAACAAATATGCTATTGAATGTAGCAATATTTTCATAGACATTTATTATATAGTGATATGTTTAAAAGATAATGTGCAACACATGTGTCATGAATCTAACATTAAATAAATGTATCAATTAAGATATAAGAATAGTATTCCAGAAGGATGCCTAATAAAAAAGGACTCCATTTTTTAAGAGGAAATAAACTTAAGCATCTAATTCGAACCGTTGAGCATGCAAATTGACACCATATATTATAAATGTACGTGGTCAAACTAAAGCATATATTAATTTTTAATTGAATAATTAAAAAAGGAATCTCTTGGAACAAAACTTTTCATCAATGGCTATCAATCTACTATTAAATTATTGAGCAACTTATCAATGGAATAAAAACATTAGTTCTCTTTGATTTTTAAATGTTTTTCAATTTTTGTTAATTAAAAGATCCAATGGGTCAGGATCTATTAACAAAGCTATTTACAAAAATGCATATAGCCCAAAGTGCTAGAACTCACAAATAATCAATCAAAGTAACCCCCAAAAAGAAAAGGAAACTGGAAAGAAATAGGAAAGATGAAATCTGAGAGGTCACGACCCTTTGTTCATTTCCTGCAAGGTCATTGGACCCAACTCCTTCTCTTTGTGCAACTCTCATTGAATTAATTGGATGCTAATTCTAGTGTTGAACCTCCACTAAGTTTGTTCCTTGCCCTAAATCTTACAACTCATTGTAGATGAAGAGAGGAGTGGTCTCTTGTTTTGCACCCATCTAGAATAGCTGTAACTGTAGATCTTTGCTAACAACATGTGGACTTGAGCTCCACCTCCACCTACCTCATGACCACATCTCTATTAGGATGTACGTCTAAGCTATGTATCCTGGAACTAGTTACTTATATGGCAATATATTTCCCTCCTCTACATTGCACTATATTTCTCTTCTCTAGATTTTGATGACATGAACCTCCTATGAGATTAATACAACTACATGAAGCTCTAGACTAATGATTATATATAATTATAGTAATTAATTAGAGCTTTGAATTATCCTCATTTGCAATCTAGTGACAGTCAAGTAATGTACACTCTTGCATGTACAGAAGGCCAAATTTGTTATTTATTGAACACCTCAAAATTCTCACTAGGTGAAAATACTCAAATCACTCAAAGTTACTTCAAATTGGCACTTTACCTTTTTTTATTTTATTTTTCTGAAAATAATTGTGGCATGCATATCACAATTTTTTTTTTATAGAAAATAGAAATAGAAACCTTCTATATTTAATGAAATTATGCTTCCATTCATCTTTTATGAAAAATAGAGAGAAGAATTTATATATTTATTGAATTCTATTTGAAGTCTTCATTTTTCTTTCATAAAAAAAAAATCAATCATCCAAATCAATAAAACAAGTGATGAAAATAAAAATAACTTAGGTAAGACTAAGATTGGGAATTAGGGTTAAATCTTGGGGGTCTTATTTCTTTACTTAAATATTATTGAATGAAAGATAAATTTTATGTAGTATATTTTCATGCCTGTCTAAAATCTTACGTCTTTTCTTATAGATGAAACAAATATGCTGTGGAATGTTGCAATAATATAGACTTTTTATGAACATTTATTATATATCGATATGTTTAAAAAATAACGTGCAACACACGTGTCGTGAATCTAACATTAAATAAAAGTATCAATAAGATATAAGAATAGTATTCCAGAAGGATGAGTAATAAAAAAGTATTCTATTTTTTGTGAGGAAATAAACTTAAGCATCTAATTTGAGTGCAATTAAGCATGCAAATTGACTCCATATATGATATATGTATGTCGTAAAACTAAACCAAATATTAATTTTTAATTTGAATAATTAAAAAAAGAATATCTTGCAACAAAACTTTTCATCAAGGGCTATCAATCCACTATTATTGAGCAGCTTATCAATGGAACAAAAAATGTTAGTTCTCTTTGATTTTTAATGGATTTAAAGTTCAAGGGCTATCAATCCACTATTATTGAGCAGCTTATCAATGGAACAAAAAATGTTAGTTCTCTTTGATGTTTAATGGATTTAAAGTTTCTTATTTAAAAGATCCAATGAGTGAGGATTTATTAACAAAGCTATTTACAAAATTAAATTCAACCCAAAGTGCTAAAAGCCATAAAAAATCAGCCAAAGTAACTCAAAAAAAAAAAGAAGAAGAAAGAAGGTAACTGGAAAGAAATAGGAAAGAGGAAAATTGTAAGAGAGGAAAGATAGAATTATTTGAGAGGTCACGACCCCCTACACGGTCATCGAAACTAACAACTTCTCTTTGCACAACTCTCATTGAAGTGGTTGGATGCTAAATCAACTGTTGAATCTTACATAGGTATGTTTCTTGATCCTAAATCTTGCAACTCATCGTAGCTAAAGAGAGGAGGGATCTCTTGTTTCTGTAATTACCTTGAAGGTCATTTTTGATATTTTTGATCAAATTACCATTTTGCTCTTCCTGATAGTTTCTTTGAGTCATATTTGGTCAAGTCTGGAAGTCAGATTTTCAAAATCCAGTAAAAAGACTGAGTTTTGTAAAAGAAAGAGTTTTTCAAGGTTTAAAGTTTGAAAAGTTGAGTTTTTTGGTCATTCTGAGTTTCTGTCACAACCCGAAATTCGAGTATGATGGCACTCACCTAACCCTCCAAGGCGAGTCAGCCCAAAACCCAAATAACTTAACAACAAAGGTAAAAGCGAAAAATAACAGTCTAAATATAAAGATAAACAAAAGAAAACAAACTACAACCATCCCAGGACTGGTGTCACATATACAAGCCTCTAAATACATAATACTTGAATAAAATACATGTCTCAAATGTCTAGTCCTCAAATAGAACATAATATAATAGTAGATTCTGCAAAGGTTTGCGGAAGACATAAGCAACTACCTTAATGATAATTCGGAAGTTCAATTCTGCAATGAGAAAAGTCTAACTTGAGAGATCGGGCTCACAACCTCAAAAATGTAGCAAGGGGGTGAGCACCAAACAACAGGGTACTCAACAAATGGAGCTAACCTAAAGTAAAACAATGAAGAATAAAGTAACTCCTTAGCACCCAACCACATACTGCCAGACTACAAATCTGCACTCAAAAAAGTCCCAGCACAATGTATACGACACATAGAAATTACCAGAATGAAGATATAATCATTACTTAGCATTAGGATTCAAAGGATCATAATCTCACAACTATTTTACCGTACAAGGATTCATAACCTTCACAATTTCTTAATATAAAAATTTTATGATCAAGCCTATAATAGCATAATTCTAATGTAGACGATTTCAAAAACTTAAATCATCGATTTCTCCCTCATCTTAGCTCTGGTTTTGAAACTGATTAACCGTTGGATTTCTTATTACAACTAGAACATTTTCATCCATAAATTTCCAGTTTCTGACCACATTTTTTGGCATGGAATTTTTGACCATTTTACCCTTTTTTCTCTGAATTCATTGATTTTAGCATCATTAGATTTGTTATTTGATTGTGATGTTATATTTGTATAAATTATGGTGATTTGGAGTATCGTAGGAGAGGGAAAGCAAAGATTCCTTCTTGATTTCGAGATTTTATTTGAGGCAAGTGGATTTCTATCCTTTTGTTAAATATGTTGAACCTCGTATACTCCAATCTGTATAAAATTGAGTATTTTGGGGGTAGAGATGGATAAATGTAGGCTTTGATTGATATATTTTGAATTGAGTAACTATTCCTAAGGTGACATTGAATTGTGAATTAGTTATGGAGGTATATTATATGTGAAATAGTGAATTATTTGTTATTGATATCGAATTGGTACTTATTTTGAGATGTGAATGTTATTGAGGTTGTGATGTTATTGTGATGTTAAGGATATTGCAACATTTATGGTATTGACCCATTCTTGATTGTTGAGATATATGATTCGTATGGACATCTTGCATATTTTATTTCCATGAACATGATCATTGTATATTTATTATGTGTTTTCTTGATGATCCAATGAAAATAAATGAAAAGCCGAAAGGAAATTGTTCCAGCTAGTGAAAAAGAAAAAAAATGAAAAGCCAAAGGGAAAGGGTTGCGCTAGATATGAAGTGAAAATTGCTGAAGGGAAATAGTTTCGATGGATACATGGTCCATGTGTGGCCTCCATGGTTTCTTACTGAGGCATGATTATGATCAAGCCTATAATAGCATAATTCTCGTTATTACACTTTGAAGTCATAAAGATTCTATAATCTATCAAGTTTTCACCAGTTCATCAAGTGTAATTGAATCAATACCAAGAACTAATCATGTAAAGCCATAAACAAGTCAAATGATACAATGAATACCCAATGTCAATAGCACTCTATATAATCAAGCAAGTCAGAGCATCATAAGATGAAATCAATGTCGTGAGATATAAATAATACTATGCAATGTCAAATAATAGTGATCCATGTCTGTCCTATGATACACATCCGCTTATCATAGTCATGTCTTAGTCAGAACCCATGGGGGCCACATATGGACCATGCATCCACTGAAACCATTCCCCTTCGGCAATTTTCATTTCATATCTAGCCGAAACTATTTCCCTTCAACTTTCAATTTCTTTTCTTTTTGACTAGCCGAAACCATTTTCCTTCGGCTTTTCATTTCTTCTCTTTGGATTGTCAAGCAAACACATAATAAATGCACAATGATTATGTTTAGTGGTGGCAAAATAAGCCCAAACATAAGTAATCTGTCCAACCCGCCCATAATTTTATGGGTTAGGTTAAATATGATTTAGAATTGATCTGATTTTCTCCCCAATACAATTTAACCCGTTATAAATAACTCTGACTTAAACCCAATATAAAATAATGTTCAGCCTAATACTTGAACCCTTTTCAGCCCAATGCTTCAACCTGCTTGAAAAATAAAAACCTTTGTCCTTGATAATCACAAATGCACAATTCACAGGCTTGAAGCACCTCATTTAGAGTGTGTTAATGGTAGTTTTCTTGACAGCATTGAGATTATGCCTACAAATATCCTTGTTCACAAATTTAATAACACAGTTATGTCCATTGATGATCTGTGTTCTCTGTTTATGTACTTAATTCTCAAGGAAAAGATAATACTAATGAAGGAAATATGTAGGGTACTATGAGAAGATCCTTGAAGCTGATATTTGATGTTTCGTGGTGACAAGAATATTATTTGTTTGTTTGATTTTTCTGGCATAATATCCTAGATGTCTTTTGTATTGCACATGAATAGAAATGCTTGTTGCTGCTATTATCTTTTTTCAGTTTTAGTTTTTCAGTATTGTAATTTGATTCAATAATGATACTGTTATCCTATGTGTTATCAAATAGAATTAGCAAACTTCATTGTGAAAGAGAGGAATTGATGCAAGAGAATGCCTTGTTAGCTTCAAATTAAGTGGGTTAAATTAGGCGGATCATGACCCAACCCGAATGTTAGCCCATTTGAGCCCAAAGTAGATTTGGACGGGTCAAGACCCAACCCGATTTTTAATGCAGCCCATTTTAATCTCTCCAATTTCAACCCAACCCGCTCATTTATGTTCAAGGAAATAAAATATGCAAGATATCCATACGAATCATATATCTCAACAATCAAGAAGGGGTAACTCAATACCATAAATGTTGCAATATCCTGAACATCTCAATACCATTACAACTCAATAACATTCACATCTCAAAATAAGTACCAATTCGATATCAATAACAAATAATTCACTATTTCACATATAATAAACCTCCATAACTAATTCACAAGTCAAATATCACCTTTTAGGAATAGTTACTCAACTAAAAATGTTTCAATCAAAGCCTACATTGATCTATCTCTATTCGTAAATACTCAATTCTATACAGATCGGAGCATACGAGGTTCAATATACTTAACAAAAGATTACAAATCCACTTGCCTCAAATAAAGTCTCGAAATGAAGAAGGAATCGTCGTTTTCCCTCTCCTGCGATACTCCAAATTGCCACAATCTATACAAATACAACATACAATCACATCACAAATCTAATGACACTAAAATCAATAAATTCGGAGAAAAAGGGGTAAAATGGTCAAAAATCTCATGGCAAAAATATGGCCGAAAATTAGAAGTTTATGGATGAAAATGTTCTACTTGTAACAAGGAATCCAATGGTGAAATCGGTTTAAAAAACGGAGCTAAGATAGGGAGAAATCAATGATTTAAGTTTTCAAAATCGTCTTCATTATACAACAGAAAAATGTCAAAATTTACCAAAAACAATGCTCTCAAAGTGTTCCTCTTGAAAAAAATATGCAAATTAGCTTTTTAAATAGCCCAAATCTAATCAAAATCGAGTGAGAAATTGATGTTTCAAGTTGGGGAAAATCAAAAAAAAATCTACAGATTTAAAGCCCCTATTATTGCATCTGCTATATGGCAGCACCTAATTGGGCCACATCACCTGCCGCTTCAGCATTTTGAGCAACCTCTCAAACTTAAACTCAACCCTCCAGCCTCTTCTGGAGACGAAAAAATACAATCCATATATGAGATTTGATTGGAAATGACATTCCAGACTCAAAGGTGTAGTCGAAATTCCTAGCGGAGTTCATTTTATTCCAATGTGGGCCCCATTTCCCAATATCAAAAACTACCGAAGGGACCAAAACACACCCGAAAGCCCTGGGAACTGAATGAAGGGTCCTCATAGACCAAACTTGACATTATGGATCCAATGGAATCATTAGAATTCAAAATTGAGGTCTCCTTGGCCCGAAATCCAAGAAAGCTCATTTATACCAATTTCTGACTCAAAAACTCAAAATTTTCTCAGAAGCTCTAAAAATTGCAATGAAACCATTTCTAGCATTAGTTTGACCATCTAGAACTACTAGAATTTTTGAAATATTAATCCGAGCTTCCGAACGTCAAGCAAACACATAATAAATGCACAATGATTATGTTTAGTGGTGGCAAAATAAGCCCAAACATAAGTAATCTGTCCAACCCGCCCATAATTTTATGGGTTAGGTTAAATATTATTAACAATTAAAAATGCAACTTTGGGCCTAAAATATCCATTTTAACTTCAAATTCAGTTCCGCAAGTTCTCCTAGACCAACTTCGATATTCTTGAGCTAATAGAATTGAATTTCGACCCTTAGAAATCAAAACAGCTAGAAAACTCAAATTTCCCAACTTTAAAGAGCTAAAAATGCAACTTTAGACCAAAAATCTACATTGTAACTCCAAATCCAGTTCTGCAAGTTCTTCTACATTATATTTGGCATTTCAGAGCTGATGGAATTGACCGAATTGAATTCCAATGCTCAGAACTCAAAACGGCTCCAAAACTCAAAATTTTCAAACTTAAGCCTTTAAAAATTCTTTCATTTGCAAAACTTCAACTTTTTAAAAGATTTTTGAAATTTAACTTTTAGACTCATCCAAAATTGACCCAAGGTAACGTTTTGGAAGGGGAAAATGGTAATTAAGTAAAATATGGCAAAATGACCTTCGCGATCATTACATTATCCACTACTAAAAATAATGTTCATCCTTGAACATGAGATAAGAGACATACTTGAAGGCTGAAACAACTGAGGGTATCGAGCTCGTATATCTAACTCTATCTCCCATGTAGCCTCACTCTTGGGCCTATAACTCCACTGGGCTTTACTGAAGCGATCTCTTTAGTGATCAACTTCCTCACCTGTCTGTCCAATATGGCTACTGGCTGCTCCTTGTAAGCCAAATCAGGGCTCAACTCAACTGAATCCATGGAAATCACATGACACTTGTCCGGAATGTAATGCCACATCATCAAACCATGGACTACCGGATGGACTGAGGACAGGTTAGGTAGAAAGGCAAGTTTATAAGCCACCTCTCCCACTCTATCAAGAATCTCAAAAGGACCAATGAACCTCAGACTAAGCTTGCCTTTCTTCTCGAAGCTCATAACCACTTTCAAAGGTGAGACCTTCAACCAAACCATGTCATCAACCATGAACTCCAAAGATCTAACCTGCCTATCAGCATAGCTTTTTTAGCGACTCTGGTCTGTCGCCAATCTAATTTGAATAATCGTACTCACTCAATATCATCTCTCAACATATCAGCACCCATAATCACCACCGCTACTGAGTTAAACCAACATATAGGTGATCTGTATCTTTGGCCATACAAGGTCCCGAAAGGAGCTATTTGAATGCTGGAATGATAACTGTTGTTGTACGAAAACTTTGCTAAGGCCAAATTCTGGTCCCATCTAGCCCCAAAATCAATAATACAGGCTCAGAGCATATCCTCTAATACCTGAATGGTCCTCTTAAACTGGACATTCTAGGGGGGGTAAAAAGTTGTACTCAAATCCAAACGAGTACCCAAACCATGATGTAAAGCCCTCCAAAAGTGTGAAGTAAACAATGACCCTCTATCTGATACAATAGACACCGGGACCCCATGAAGTCTCACAATCTGACTGATATAAACTTGAGCTAGTCTCTCATCCGTATACTTCACTTGGACCAGAATAAAGTGGGCGGACTTGGTCAGATGGTCCACCACTACCCAAATAGAGTCAAAACCCTAAATAGTAGGAGGTAAGCCCGCAACTAAGTCCATGCCAATACGCTCTCACTTTCACTCGGGAGTGGGCATCCACTGAAGTTCCCCAAGTAGCCTCAAGTGCTTACACTTGACCTGCTAACATGTCAATCACCTAGATATGAACTCTTAAACATCCCTCTTCATACCAGGCCACCAATAATGCTGACTCAGGATCATAGTACATCTGCGCTACCCCTGGGTTAATGGAATATCTAGCACAATGAGCCTCCTCTAGTATTAATATGATCAGATCACCCACCTTAGGCACACATATATGACTCCTAATCCTCAAACCACCATCTAAATCAAGCAACGCCTCTCTAGCTTCACCTCTAATTACACAACCTCCCATCTTCAAATTGCCTCTTATACATTTGATCCATCTAAAATAAGCAGGCCTCAATAGTCGCAAACACTCCACCCTGCTCTGAAATCTGTAATCTCACCAACCCATTATCCAATCTCTGAACATCCCTAGCCAACGGTCGCTCCTCAACCCGAATAGTTGCCAGTCCCTATGCTGGATGCCTTCCTACTCAATGCATCGGCCACCACATTGGCCTTCCTGAAGTGATAGAGTATAGTCAAGCCATAATCTTTCAGAAGCTCAATCCACCTTCTTTCTCTCAAATACAAATCTCACTGAGTAAAGATATACTATAGCCTGCGATGGTAAGTAAAGACCTCACAATGGACTCTATATAGATAGTGATGCCATAATTTCAACACAAATACAACCGCAGCCAACTCCAAATCATGAGTGGGGTAGTTTTTCTCATGGGTCTTCAACTGTCTAGAGGCATAAGCAATAACATTCTCTTTTTGCATCAACACACTGCCTAACCCCACTCCCAAGGCATAAAAAAAAGTGAAATCGACACCCTTCTCTGGTAATATCAGAATAAGATTTATAGTCAACAATAACTTGAGCTTTTAGAAGCTCTCTTCACACTCATCGGATAAATAAAATACCACATTCTTCTGAGTAAGCCTAGTCAGTGGAGCTGCACTAGTGGAGAAACTCTTAACAAAATAATGATAATAACTAGCCAAGCCCATAAAACTCTGAATTTGAGGTAGGCCTATCCAACCCCGAACGACCTCAATGTTTACCAGATCAACTCGAATACCCTGCTTAGATACCATGTTCCCCAAAAATGCTACTGAACTTAACCAAAACTCGTACTTTGAGAACTTTGCATATAAATTCTCCTCCCTGAGCCTCTAGAGCACAATCCTCAAATGCCTCACACGGTCCTCCCCAGTCTTGGAATAGACCAAGATATCATCGACGAACACAATCATGAACGAGTACAGATACGATCACATACCCACTTTCTCTTTAACAAAAAAAAAGTTACCTAAAGATGCGAATAAACAACGGAGGGTATATTCCTTCATGGCAATTTTCGTAATAAGCTCTAGTATGCCATTTAATACTCTTGACGTCAGTAACCAAAGGACATAACAAGGAACTCATAGTGGCCATACCTGGTTCAGAAGGCTATCTTGGGTATATCTAAGGGCCGAATTCGAAGCTAATGATACCCAGACCTCAAGTCAATCTTAGAGAATAGGGCTGCTCCCTGAAGCTAATCAAATAAGTCATCTATGCAGGGAAGCGGGTACTTGTTCTTAATAGTCAGTTCGTTCAACTCTCTATAATCAATACACATCCTCATGCATCTATCCTTCTTCTTTACAAACAGGACTAGGGCACCCTATGGTGAAACACTAGGGTGAATAATGCCCTTGCTCAACAAATCCTAGAGCTGCTTCTTTAACTCCTTCAATTCAGCTTGAGCCATCCAATAAGAATTCATAGAAATAGGCTTAGTGCCCGGCTCTAGGTCAATAACAAAATCAATGTCACAATTAGGAGGGACCCTGGTAGATCAGTAGGGAATACATCCAGGAATTCACAAACCACCAGAATAGACTTCAGAGAAGGTGACTTAGCGGTAATATCATGAATAAAATCCTAATAATCTAAACACCCTCAATCAATCAACTTTTGGGCCCGAATATACGATATCACTTTACTAGGATAGGAATCCTTTGAACTAGTCCACTTAATCTTCGGTCTACCTAGCATGGCTAGGGTAATAGTCTTGGCATAATAATCAAGAATAGCATGATAGGGAAATAGCTAATTCATACCCAAAATAACATCAAAATCTACCATATCCAATATAATCAGGTCTACCCAAGTCTCATAGCCCGCCAAAGTAACAAGACAAGATCAGTACTACAAGGGCCTAGAATTTTTCAAGCTTATTTATGTTGTTTAAGACCATCATGGGCTCCCTATGCCAAGCCAAGTCCACAGGGATTTCCGTTGGCTAAGTTCAACACAAGTATCAGTAGAAGGGTCAACTTTAAATAAGCATAACTTTTAGCAAACTTGGAATTGGGTAGCCCACGATATATCAAATAAAATCCCTTTGAGTTAATTTCACAACGCACTTAGTTTCATCTCATTCTAATGTAGGATGTAGGAGTTATGATCATTTTCGTGAGATCCTCTTGTGTAGTGGTGTGAAACGGACAGCTTGATAGGCAATGTTGCCTTTGACGGGCCGTTTGGATGGGTTGGGGATGGAAAGGGCCATTTTGGCCTAAGACATGTGACATGGCCAGTGTCATAGGCCTTGTGCCTTGCCATTGACCGTTTGGATGACTCATGGGGTCTGCAAGATAGGCAAGGTACCATAGAAGGGAGTTTTGGCTAAGGGTGGTGCCACGGGCACCTTTGACGGCTCGTAGAGGCTCAGATGGATCATAAGTCTAAGTTATGGGGTGGTTTAGCCATATTTTGTGCCCAAGTATGGTGCAATGGACCACTAAACGGACCGTGAAGCGTCATACGGCCCGTGATATGGTCCGTCAAAGTGACGAGATGTGAAATTTTTCTAAGTGTTCCC
>DF359656.1:35704-57742 GCA_000787875.1 Solanum virginianum
CTGAAATGTTGCCTCGATCGGAGGCATCTGATGGCGTGTAGGGGTCGGTCTATCCCAAAAAAGGGCTTTCGAAGGCGCGTGTACCATTACTTGTACTTGTTAACTCTTTTCTTTGATTCCTTCTTCTCTGGGTAATCAACCTTCATTTCTTGATTGAATTCTTGCTTTCACTATCAGCTATCCAGGTAAGTATTTAAGGATGTTCATCGACTATTTCTCCTTGGTTCCTTCTTCTTCTTGCTGACTTTGTCCTTTTTCCAGCTGTGTTAATAGGTTCATTGGGTAGTATTCGCTTTGTTTTGTGAGTAAGGCTTGGTACTGGGTGTAGATCTTCCTCACTTTTCTAGCTGCATTAATAGGTTCATTAGGTAGTACTTGCTTCGTTTTGTGACTAAGGCTTGATATTGGGTGTAGATCTTCCTCACTGGTACATTCTCCTTTATTTCTCTGAATATCTTATACTTGCACATGAGTGCTAAACATAGAGGAGATTCCTAAATATGAGAGAAACTTGGTTCTGCTCGTAACATTAATGACAAACCTCTATAACATTAATTAATATCCTTTTTAGTTTATGAATATTTTAATATTGACTTTTTTAAAATAAAGTTCTAAAATATATGAAAAACAATATAAATTCAAAATCAACTAGGTTTTATATATTAATTTCTTTCCTATTTAAAATATATATATACTATGTAAAGTTGTTTTTTCCGCAACAATGCAACAATGTGATTCTAAGTTAATATCACATAGAGAAAGAGAAAAGATGAGGACAAAGAAAAGTAACTGGAACACAAAATTGTGCTGAAGAATTAATAAGAAACTAAACTACATGATAATTTCTCATGGAGAAATATACTGTTGATTTTGTCCCTTTAAAATAACTCTATCTTCCTCCAAGAGTCACTATTAATACTTTGATATCTTATATACCGATAGTGAAGTCTGATTTTGTTACTGTTGTGGATTTTTTGTACTTTGTTTGCAAGTTTAGCAAAATTAATTTTATTATTAGTTGGACAAGAAAACTTGCGATGTATTTTTGATAGTTTTATTTTGTTCACTCACTTTTGTTTGTCCACTTTAAACTTTGCATGTTCCTGAAAAGATAATGACTAATATGAGTACTTTACTAAAATATTCATATTAATTGATGTATAGTCTTAGGTGTAAGGAAATAATTTAGCAAATAAATAATTAATGTTGAAAAATATACATAATTTTATTGATTGACATGACACTCATGCAAAACACGTACACTAAACTGGTTATTGTCATAAATGAGAATGTCATGTCATAAAGTTTCTTGAAATAAAATGAAAGATGAACTGAAAAATGACAGGAATAAAAAGAAAAAAAAGACAAGAACTGCAACACCATCATTTTACCATTATCACAGCAATACCTATGATAAAGAGAGGGGGGGGGGGAGTGAGAGAGAGAGTGGAGGACTAGAAATGAAATAGTCTAATTAGGAAAGAATTTGCATTATAGCATAATCAAGATTCAAATTACATTTAATGTTTTTCTAAACTTATGATTATATTCTTTTGAAAAGGTGTAAATGCTACTTGAAAAAGTTATGGTAATTATCTTTAAAGTTACCTAATAGTGTAGGAAAAAATATTTTACACTGATAGTGCTTATAATTTAAAAGCTTTTGGTTTTCCTCCTTTTTCTCATTTTTCACTATTGTTACTCAATTGAAGCTTAGAAGAGACGATTTTAGAAGTAATCTTTTTGAGAAAATTCATTGGGGTAAATCTCTTTATCATTTTCAAATTATTTCCTAACATTTTCATCTTCTAAAAATATTTTAAAATCTAGATTTCAAAGTGGATGTTGGGATTTATTTTCCCAAATTTCAAAATTAGTAATTATGATTTCGAGGCCTTTTCTTGCTCAATTTTAATGGATTTTTTCAGCATGAGTTTCTTGTGACTTGTAGAAATTAATTTTGCCCGACATTTTTAGATTTGGACTTTTAGAAATTTGAGCAGTTTTTGAACCATTTTGCCCGTGATTTTGAAACCTTGCAATATATGAGTGTCATTGAACTCCTTGTGACAAGTACTTTACAAATCAATTTGGAGTTGGAATTTAAGTGGAATTCACCGGTTAGAGTGTTCGGATGTGGTTTCGACTATTGAGCTAGGTTTGACTAATCTTTCTTCGGACTTAGGTTGGGTAATTGAATATTCTTATAGTATAATATATGGAATGGGATCAAATCATATGTTGGTGTTGAGAATCCTTTTTGTGTTGCCCGTGTGAGACTTTATTTATTGATATGATTGTTTTTTCAACATGAGACTTCTAGAATTTGTTGTATTGTATACTTATAATAAATATATCATACTTGTGTAATGTAATACTTGGGATGAGTTGTGAATTTATCTTGCTTGTGAAATGATATTCACGGGAAGAGTCATAATTTTATCATACTTTGATAATGAAATGATTGGCAAACTAAGATACTCATGAAATGATTTGAGAAATGTGATATATTGTGAAACGAGATGCTCTGAGGCATGAAATGAATTGGAAAATGTGATACATTAAGATATAAGACACACTGAGGCTGGTGAGAATTGAGAAATGTGACATATCATGAAATGAAATACGCTGAGGAATGAAATGATTTGAGTATCAATATACTTGTGGAAAAGTGTGGGTTGTAACATAATTTGGGAACCTAGGAGATGTTTTCCAAAGGATAGTTGCTTATTTTCTTTTGAAAAGTATTCTTACCATCGGATTTGTCAAGGGTGTTTATCATGAAAGTTGAGTTTTGTGAATTTTATTACTTCGCGACTTGTATTGAGTGACTGTGCTCCTCTATTTGTGATATTGACATATATTCATCCTCATACTTGCACATTACATGAAACATGGGACATGAAATTGTGACAACTGTTTTTACAAAAAATGAAACATCTTTAAAATCTTTGTATCTTGATTCCCTGATCGAGGCAATTACAAGGGAGGGTAGTAGATCCATTATGTAACGAATGATTTCTCAAGTCATGACCCCCCCTGGTAGATAAGCCTAACCCGTAATACAGAACTAAGTGTAACGGGTAATAGGTGGGAAACTAGTGATATAGAAATAACATAAATAAAAAGGACAAGGTAAATATATACATAACAAAAATAGAGTACCTTCCAAGACTTGGAAGTCACTAGTACAAAGATACTAGACCAAATAAACTGAGAACAAGTCCCAAAAGTAGACCAAAATAAATACAAGATAAACTCTAATCTCAAAATACACAAAAGATGGGCCAAAAGTGTAGATGGACACTAAAATGATCCAAAAGCGCTTGATGCTTACGAGTGAGAGAGAGAGTGGAGGACTAGAAATGAAATAGTCTAATTAGGAAAGAATTTGCATTATAGCATAATCAAGATTCAAATTACATTTAATGGCATCACAAAGGCAATGTAGAGTATAGTATGAGCATCACATAATATGGTACCTAGGAAGCACCATAGGCCGGTTGAGCAAAAAAGATAAAGACAATATGAAAAAGGAGAATAAAAACCTAAACAGGAGTCAAAATATACATTCTATGGAAAAGGTCTAACATTAAGGGAAAATCCTCTAAAACTCTTCACAATTTGGTAGGGTCCAATGTATCAAGGACTAAACTTTCCCTTCTTCTTGAATCTCATTACACCATTCATGGGTGACACTTTCAAGTATACCCAATCATTTACTTTGAACTCTAGGTCCCTTCTCCTAACATCAACATATGCCTTCTGATGACTCTGAGTGGTTTTCATTCTCTATAAAATAATCTTTACCTTCTCCATAGCCTGATATACCGAGCCTAGCCCAATCAACCCTACTTCACCTATCTCGAACCATCCAATTAGTGATCTACATATCCTCCCATAGAGAGCCTCATAAGGAGACATTTGGATGCTCAACTGACAGGTGTTATTGTAGGCAAACTCAATTAGAGGCAATTGGTCATCCTAATTACCTTTGAAGTCAATGACGCATGCCCTCAACATATCCTCCAAAGTCTATATTGTTTGCTCTGCCTGACCATCAGTCTAAGGATAGAAAGTAGTACTAAGGTTCACCTTTGAACCTAACCCTTTATGAAAGGACTTCTAGAACTAGGCAGTGAATTAAGGTCCTCTATCTGATATGATAGACAAAGGAACTCCATGCAGTCTGACAATCTCTTGGATATACAACCTGACATAGTCCCCTGCTGTGTTAGTAGTCTTTATTGCTAAAAAGTGTACTGATTTAGTCATTCTATCAACAATTACCCAAATCGAATCATGCTATCTGTGTGACCTCGATAAGCCTGTAGTGAAATCCATGTTGATTATCTCCTACTTCTATTCTGGAATTTTAAAATTTTAGGCCACTCCACATGGCCTTTGGTGCTAAACTTTTACTTGTTGGTAGTTTGGGCAAAGTCTGCAATGTCTCTCTTTATCGCACTCCCCAATAAACCTTTCACAAATCATGGTAAATTTTGGCTAACCCTGGATGGATAGAATATCTAAAGTTATGGGCTTCTGACATAATTCTCTCTTGAATACCATCAATATCTAGAACATATAAATTACTTTGGTATCTCAATACCCTATCTCCCCCTTTGATGAATGCCATCACTTTCTGCTTATGTACATCTTCATTCAATTGGAGTAAGATGGGATCTCAATCTTGCTTCTCCTTTACCTCTACTACAAGGGTGATGTAGACCCATTATGCACAAGTATTACACCTTCACCAGATTCATCTAGTTGAACTCCCAATTGCGCTAGTATATGCATCTCTTTCGCTAACTCTTTCTTCTCTTCTTAAAATGAGCAGTGCTTCATATAGACAACCTGCTAAGAGTATCAGCAACCATATTAGTTTTACGTAGATAGTAGAGGATGCTTATGTCGTAGTCCTTGAGCAGCTCAAGCCATCTCCTCTGTCTTAAGTTAAACTCTTTTTGGGTGAACACACATTGCAGACTCTTGTGGTCTATGAATACATCAACATGTGCTTTATATAAGTAGTGGCACTAAATCTTGAATACAAACACCATCATTGCCAATTGTAAGTCATGAGTTGGATAGTTTCTCTCATGGTTCTTGAGTTGTCTAGAAGCATAGGCTATGACCTTACCTCTCTGCATCAGAGCACATCCCAATCCCTCTCTAGAAGCAACACAATAGATCACAAAATCATCAATCCTCTCAGGTAGATTCAGTAGTGGCACAGTCGTCAATCTGGTTTTCAACTCTTGAAAATACTTCTCACACTTATCGGACGACTAACTTAGCTTTCTTTTGAGTCATCTTAGTCATTGGTGAGGATATAGAAGAGAATCCCTCAATAAACCTGTGGTGTAACCAGCCAAACCCAGAAAACTTCTTATGTCAGTTGGAGAGGTGGGTCTAGGCCAATTCTTAACTACCTCAATCTTACGCATATCCATTCGAATACCATCACCCGAGACAACATGGACCATAAATGACACTGATTTAAGCTAAGACTCACATTTGGAAATTCAGCATACAACTTCTTATTCTTGAGGGTCTGAAGAACAATCCAGAGGTGATCGACATGTTCTTCCTCATCTCTAGAGTATACCAAAATCTCATCAATGAATACAATAATGAACATATCAAGGTACTGCTTGAATACTCTATTCATTAAGTCTGTGAAAGCAATAGGAACATTGGTCAATCCGAAGGACATTACTAGAAACTCAAAGTGACCAAATCGGGTTCAGAAAGCCCTCTTCGAGATGTCATATTCTCTCACTTTCAACTAGTGATAACCTGATCTGAGGTCTATCTTGCAAAAAATAATAGTACCTTGAAGTTGGTCCAATAAGTCAATGATCCTTAGAAAGGGATATTTTTCTTAATGCTTACTTTGTTTAACTGGCGATAATCTATACACATTCAGAGGGAACCATCTTTCTTTCGCACGAACAGGATTAGAGTACCATATGGTGAGACATTCAGAATAATAAATCCCTTATCCAAGAGATCTTTCAACTACTCTTTCAGTTCTTTCAACTCTATGGGAGTCATTTTATATGGTAGAATAGAGATAGGCTGGGTATTGGGGAAAACATCGATCCCAAAGTCAATCTCCCTATCAGGAGGGACTCTAGGCAAATCATCAGGTAAGACCTCAAGGAACTCATTGACAACTGGAACTTACTCAAATGGTGGAGTCTCTACATCATCAGCCTTAACTCACATAAGGTGATAGATATATCCTTTGGAAATTATTTTTCTGGCCCTCAGGTAGGAAATAAACTTACCCTTGGGCACTACAGAACTACCCTTCCACTCTATAACAGGATCATTCAGAAATTGCAATTTGACTAGTCGAGTTCTATAATTGACAGAGGCATAATAGACATAAAGCCAGTCCATGCTGAGAATCATATCAATATCAATCATCACTAACTCAACTAAGTCTGCCAAAGTATCTCTGTGATAGATAGACACTGTGCAATCTCTATATACCCTTTCAGCTAGGATGGACTCACCAACAGGAATAGAAACATTGAAGGGCTCAAGAAGACATTTATGAAAGATCCTAAACTTACTAGCCACATATGGACTTATAAATGATAAAATGGCAGCTAGGTTAAGCAAGGCATACCCATCATTGGAAAAGACTCAAAGCATACCCGTTACAACATATGGTACAACTTCTTGATCCTATCAATTTCCCATCACATACAGGCGGTTTGTATCCCCACCCATATTAGTTGTGGCACCTCTCTATGGTGCTGTTGAAGACTGAGCTTTATTACCTCCATCACTCTGCCTCCTCATAGCGCATTCGTCTAGAAATGACCAATCTTTCTATACCAATAGCAAGCATTTGTACCCTCACGACACTCACCTAGATGGAGTTTACCACACTTGCCATATAGTGGTTTCCTCATCGAACCTTGAGTCACACTAGCTAACCTCTTCTGAAATTAGGACCTATCCCCCTTACTTTGCTTATGCTGGCTAGGCTCATGCCCTACTGACTTAGCGTTTTTGCTCAAGTGCTCCTCTCCATACCTCTTCTTATCCTCCTTAAGTTGTTGCATATAGACTATAACCTAGAGATGTCCATGCTAGAATCAGCAATGTCGTCTCAAGGTCGTCCTAAATGGCAGGCTCGACATTCTCATCTTAGGTTTCTTCCCATTGATTGTAATAGGCATTTTTCAAATCTTTGAGTTAATAGGAAGCAAGTTCAACTCGGTCAAATTCTATCATATGCATGGGTTTCAACACTTTCCATATCTCATTAATATAAATTCGGGGGTCTTCCTCAACCTTAGACTCTATGAAGACTAGTAAGTTCATCTTTAGAAAATCTCTAAGTCTCATCATAGCAATTGGCTCTTGGGAGCTGAACTTGGAGCTTGTGAAATCTAATTCCCACTCTAGGCAGCTACCAGTTGGGTGAGCATATTGATAGCTCCCTTGAAGTCAACCTTTGTAGTCAGAGTATGTGAGGTAGTAGGTGTCTAGAGAGCCCCAGTGACTCTGGCATATCAGCCCAACCTCTCATCTCCATCTGAGAAGGCACCTCTGGTGAGGGATTCTCAGTGTTATAGCTAAAGCATCTCTTTGGGTATTGGTATGCTTAGGAGGAATGATCTACAAGTGAGTTATGCATGAGTTAGGTAGATACTTTAATAAAGTTAAAATCTATCGCATGAACTTAGAATACAAGAAAGTGTAATAATTCCTAATGTCCTATAGCCTCTAGCTTATAAAGTGTGCTGCACAACACACCTATAAACAAGACTCTACCAGACACGGCTTCATAGACTCCATAGGACTCGTGAACTCTATGCTCTGATACCAAGTTCGTTATGCCCCGAGAGGGTAACCTTGGCGTGACCAGCACTCAGAAACTATTGCTAACCCCCAAGCGAACCAATCGGCCTCATCACATTCGTTCAATTATATTCTAGTAGCGAAAAACATTAATAAATAAGAATACTTAAAACAATAAATGAAAACTGATAATAAAAAGGCCAAAGGCCAAACAAGCTGTCCATCAACTGAATAAGACTAGTGTGAAAGAAACTAGTCAGAAAATCATAACTCAATAGTCTAGTCTATGAAGCCTCTAAAACATCCGACTAAGTGGTGCCAATGATAGATCCATGGCTACCTCAAAACAAAATAAAAAGGATAAACTTAAAGCTAGAAGGAAAAACATGATATCCTTCGAAAGCAGGGAAGGACTCACCAATCAGCTGAATGCAAGTAGGTCCTCAACAGGATGCCTATTGATGACCACTAATACCTACCTCTGCATCATGAAAAGATGCAGGCCCAAATGGATGTAAGTATGCGAAATATACGAGTATGTAAAATGGCAGAAGGAACATGTAAAGAAAGAATAACATCAACTCAAATAGCTCAACTCAAGAGGTAGAAAACTCAATCATCATATCAAGAGTCTAAAGTAAGAATGCAATTTAGACAATGACTACTCATCTGTCATCTATGTCCCATCCACTCAGAGTACAATCATGGCCTATTTGATAGTTGCTCTAACCAATATACATCACCTATGAGTAGGTGATGATACAACAAAGTGATGTCATTGCCACATCCATCCAATACCTTATCAGGGTATAAGACATCCCATTAGTAGATCTAAAATCTGTAACATCAAGTCCTCTTTTTGGGATAATAAGAAAGATCTAATTTTACTATTTAATCCTCTCCTACTGTAGCTATGTAGTTATTAAGTTTGAGTTCGACTTACTCTTATTCAATTCAATGCTCAATACTTCTCCCAAGACTCAATATGCTCATAAGACGTTAACTTTATGGTTAACTTATTCATATAGTCTCATTATAGATTTGTCATCTTAATCCATCACATCAACTATCAATTCTTTGGTTGAATTCTTTTAAGGTTCAACTCTTGACTGATAAAGACTCTATCATGCATCATTCTAACGCATAGCATTTAGGAAAACAATGTAGAGTTTAAAGCATTTAGGGATTCCATAGACGTTTTAGGCTCAAATTATACTCATGCATGGTCATTTAAGTGAAGTATGTAAGAATAACATGAATTCATGCTAGGATTCATGTAGTAACGTAAAATCATCCAATTCAATTATTGAGTTCATAAAAACAATAATTTATGCAAGATTATGTAAAAATTACGTTAGAATTTAAGAAAAGCCTTCAAGAAACATTCATGGGAGACTCAATTCACTCACAACTCCATCAATCTAGGTTATGGGCACATGGAGGAACAAAATACATGTTTTTGTTAGCATTACATACCTAGAAGCTTTGAATCTTGAAATAGCTTGGAAGAATTCCCAAGTTTTCTCTTCAAACCCTAGTCTTTTTCTCATTTGAACCCTTGCTCTAAGTTTAAGGAGTGTTGTAGCGTTAAAAGGTTGAACCAACATGTTTAGGGCTTTATTTAGTTGTAAAAATGTCAGTTTTAGGCTTTGAAAGGGCGGGAAAGATTAAAATAACCCTTCTCAAAAAGCTATCAAAAGCCATCTATGGGACCATCTATAGCCCGTAGAAACTTCCACGGCCTATAGAGACCCTTTCATAAACTTTTGGGCAAATTTTGGGGTCTCTGGATCACTTTCACGAGCCCAATCTATGGCCCATAGAAGTTTGTATGACCATAGGTGGGTCCATAAAGTCTGGAACAAAATATTGAATCTGTAGGAACTTTTTCCATGAGTTAGCAAATGGGCCATGCTTTTTCCCACGTCCCATATTTGGTTTCGTATTTCTTCTCTACTCTGGCAGTCTTTAGTAAAACAACTATAACTTTTCACTTCGAACTTCAAATGAAGTGAAATCAGTTGATTGGAAAGCTAATTCAAATACCTTTCATATGGTAGGTCATGAACCACCTAATTCTTTATGTGCTAAGAGTTATGAGCATTTAAAGTTGACCCTTGCATAATCTAACACTAGAAACTCAATTTATAGGAATTTTTTTGAACTTGGCTAAGTACTAGAGGTCTTTTATGACCCTAGTATACTTCCCACATATAAGAATGTGGCTTGAAACATGGGTACATGTAGGAATAAAGTTATGTGATATCACAGTACACCAGAGGCAAGACTTTATTTCATCTATGCTGTCCCAATACAATGTGTGACATCATCATTAATATCGCCATTATTCTGAATGATGGACCAAAGATATTTAAAGTTATCTATCTTGGGAATTGGTTAAGTGTCAAGCCTCATATCAATGTCTGCTTCATCCCCCACAACACTGAATTTACACTCTTAAGTTTTCTATTTTGGTCATGCTCAGTTTAAACCCTATGGATTCCAAAGCTTGTTTCTAAACCTCCAATCTATCATTAACTTTAGTTCGAGTCTCATCAATTAGTATATGCATCCACAAATAGCATACAACATGGAACCTACTCCTAAATAGACTGTGTTGGCTCATCCATTACTAAGGAAAATAGAAAATGGCTCAACACAAATCCTTGATGAAGTCCTATCTCGACAGGAAAATACTCTAAGTCTTCTCCCATCTTTCTTACTCGAGTTTTGGATTTATTGTAAATGTCCTTTATCACCCTAATATAAACAATTGGAAAACCTTTCACCTCTAGATACCTCTGTAGGACACCCCTCAGAACTTTGTCATATGCCTTCTCAAGATCAATGAACACCATATGAAGGTCTTCTTTCTTTCCCTATTTTTCTCCAATAATCACCAAACAAGATAAATTGCTTCAATAGTTGACCGCCCTGGCATGAAGCTGAACTGATTCTGTGAAATAGACACTACTTTTCTTAGCCTCATCTCTACCACTCTCTCCCAAACCTTCATAGTGTGGCTTAACAGCTTGATACCTTTATGACTATAACAGTTTTGAATACTACCCTTGTTCTTGTACAATGGAACCATGGTACTCCTCATACATTCATCGAGCATCTTGGCAGTCTTCATAATAGCATTGAATAGTCTAGTCAACTACTCTATACCATCTTTGACCATGTTCTTCCAAAAATCTACCAAAATCTCATCGGGTCCAATTTCCCTCCCTCTCTTCATCCTACTAATAGCATGTCTAACCTTCTCAACTCTAAACCACCTGTAATAACCAAAATCTCAATGCATAAAGGAGTGTGACAACTCACCCAACTCAATAGCTCTATCTGCTTTTTGGTTTAAGAGTCTATTAAAGAAACCTTGCCACCTTAGCTTAATGGAAGTATCATCCACCAACACCTTACCCTCCTCATCCTTGATGCACCACACTTGGTCTAAGTCGCGAGCTTTCCTTTCTCTTTTTTTAGCGAGCCTATACAATCTCTTGCCTTCGCCTTTATCACTTAGCTCCATATACATGTGTTCAAACACTACTGTCTTAGCACTTATCACCACCATCTTTGCTTTTGTCTTTGTCATCTTATAGATCTCCTTAAGCCTTCGCTTTTCATCCTCATCCCTACACTCCAACCACTTTGTATAAGTAACTTTCTTAGCTTTCACTTTGCCTTGAACTATATCATTCCACCACCAATCACCTTGACATCCACCAAAAGGTCCTACTCAAAACCCTTAGCTGCTCGGTAGCTACTTTTCTAATGCAATCAGCAGTAGTGTCCCATATATTGTTTATATCTCTGCTACTACTCCAAGCCTTTACTCTACTCAACTTTTCTTCTATCTCTCGAGAAAGGGCAAAAGACAGACCTCCCCATCTAATCTTAGGTTAGTCATAAATAACATTCTTCTACTTTTCTCTCTTAATCTCTAAATCCATCATTAGAAGCCGATGTTGAGTGAAAATATTTTCACTCAGAATAACCTTGCAATTCTTACAAAGGCTTCTATCACCCTTCTGGAGAAGTAAGTAATCAATATGAGTCTTAGCTATCGTACTATGAAAAGTAATTAAGTGATTTTCCCTCTTCAGGAAACATGCGTCAGCAATTACTAACTCAAAGGCTTTGGAAAAATCCAAGAGAGACGTCCCATCTCCATTCCTCTCCCCAAAACCAAAGCCTCCATAAACATCTTCAAACCTACTAATGGTTGCCTTGATATGCCTATTGAAGTCTCCCCCAATGAAGATTTTTTGTCTGTGGTTTGCCTTTCACAACCTCATCTAACTCTTCCCAAAGAGCCTCTTGAAATCCTCATCCAGGCCCACTTGAGGCATGTAGTCACTAACTACATTCACAACATGCATACCAACCACAAGTTTAATAGATATCATCTTATTATTAATCCTTCTAATCTCAATCATGTAATCCCTAAGGTCCTTATCTACTAGGATACTTACTCTATTTCTATCCTTAGAACCATCCGAGTACCATAACTCAAACCCATGTACGTCCCGAGCTTTGGTACCTACCTATTTGGTCTCCTGAACACACACTATGTTAATTTGTCTTTGCTTAAGACTCTTCACTCACTCTATGGATTTCCCTATAAGTGATCCTATATTCCACGACCTTACCCTTAACTTAAATAAGCCCATTTTTCTCTTACCACCCCTACCCCTTACCTCAGACCCCAATCGATGACATGACCCTAATTCACCATTAGATCCTAATGCCACTAAACTAAGAGCTAATAACTCACTAAGCTACTAAGATCAAGAATATAGAATCTAGAGAAAATTATACAACCCAATAATACAAAATAATAAAATATAAGGTATACTACTAACCAAACAATAGGGTATAAAATCAAGATGAATAAGCGGGTAACGGCAACACAATATGATATATAAGCTCACAAAATATAATAAATGGTAAATATAGAAATATATGATAAATCTAGGAATATATGGTAAAGAACACAACAAGCAAGAAACAATAACACAAATATGTAGAGGGCAAAAAATAGAAGGCGAGTAAAAGGATACAATTGATTAGAATAAGAAATAACAAAAGATTGGAAGATATCACCTAAAGTTCTGGTAAAAATATTGTTGAATGTTGCTAGAAGTACTGGAAAATATAAGTTGTAGACATGGCCAAAAATCTTCGTCAGAATCTACTTCTTGTCGGACTAACTTGCCAGAAATTCTCACATGTACCTGGAAATTGCTAAGCTTTGATGGAAATTACTGGAAAAGAACTATTACCCCGTCAGAGTACCTCACCGGTTAATCACACATCTTGAAAGATTCTGACCAAAATTCCTAAAATAAATCCAAAAGGATCTGTTGGTTGAGTATGCGAGGATCTAAATAAATGTAACATAGTTGATTTTTATTGTTAATTTTCTCTCTCAACTCTCTATCTTACTTATTTTACACCACCATCCATCACCAGACGGGGCTATTCTATAGTACTGGCAAACAAAGGATTTTGACGGCTCAAACCAGATATAGAGCTGATAAAGTTTGGTGGAGTTTTGAATTATAATTTTAAAAAAGAAGTTCATTTGGTCCTCCATTTTTTTGTTCAAACAAGAACTCGTTATCTACTACTACTTTCTATTCTGATATCTATCCAGTGAACTTATTATCCGCTTGGTGCAATCAATTCATTTCTTTCTCCCCATCACCTTTTTTGGCGATCTTTGTAAATTCCGATCAGAACTATTTAGATTCCAGTGGCTTTCCGACTTTTTGCCAATGAGGGTTTCTCTTTTCTCTTTTCTCCTGACAAAATATCTTTCCCATCGTGATTCTCTGATTTAGATCCTCTTATACTCAACCAACAGATTCTTTTGGATTTTTTTTTGGGATTTTTGGTCAAAATCTTTCAAGATACGTGATTCTCTGGTGAGGTTATAGTTCTTTTCTAGTAGTTTCCTATGAATCTTAACAATTTCCAGATACAGATAAGAATTTCCAGTGAGTTAGTCCAGCGAGAAGCAGATTCCAACGAAGTTCTTTGGCGACATCTACAACTTAAATTTTCCAATACTTCCAGCAACATTCAATGATGTTTTGACCAGAACTCTAGGTGATATCTTCCAATCTCTTGTTATTTCTTATTTTGATCAATTGTATCCTTATACTTGCCTTCTATTTCTTGCCCTCTACATATTTGTGTTGTTGTTTCTTGCTTGTTGTGTTGACTTTTACCATATATTCCATGATTTATCATATGTTTCTATATTTACCATTTATTATATTTTGTAAGCTTACAAATCATATTGTGTTGCCTTTACCCACTTATTCAATTTGATTTTGTACCCGATTGTTTGATTAATAGTATACCTTATTTTCACTATTCTGTATTGTTGGGTTATATAGTTTTCTCTAGATTTTATCTTCTTGATCATAGTAGCTAAGTGAGTTATTAGCTCTTAATTTAGTGGTGTTAGGTTCTAATGGTCGATTAGGGTCATATCATCTGTTGGGTTCAGAGGTAAGGGGTAGGGGTGGTAAGAGAGGCATGGGCTTATTTAGGTTAAGGGTAGGGTCGTGGAATATAAGATCACTTATGAGGAAATCAATAGAGATAGTGAAGAGTCTTAAGTGGAGACAAATTAATATATCTTATGTTCAAGAGACCAGATGGGTAGGTACCAAAGCTCGAGATATAGATAGGTTTAAGTTATGGTACTCGTGTAGTTCTAGGGATAGAAATGGAGTAGGTATCCTAGTAGATGAAGACCTTAAGGATTACGTGGTTGAGGTTATAAGGATTAATGATAGGATGATATCTATTAAAATTGTAGTTGGTAGGTATGTAGTAAATGTAGTTAGCATCTATGTGCCTCAAGTGGGCTTAAATGAGGATAGAATATAGAATCTAGAGAAAATTATACAACCCAATAATACAAAATAATAAAATATAAGGTATACTACTAACCAAACAATAGGGTATAAAATCAAGATGAATAAGCGTCAAGATGCTCTTTTAGGAAGAGTTGGATGAGGTTGTGAAAGGCATACCAAAGAACAAAAAAACTTTATTGGGGGAGACTTTAATAGGCTTATCAAGGCAACCACTAGCGGGTCTGAATATGTTCATAGAGGCTTTGGTTTTGGGGAGAGGAATGGAGGTGAGATGTCTCTTTTGGATTTTGCCATCCTTTGAGTGAGTTATTTCTACCTCATGTTTCCGGAAGAGGGAAATACACTTAATTATCTTTCATAGTATGGTAGCTAAGACTTAGATTGATTACTTATTTCTTTGGAAGCACGATAGAAGCTTTTGTAAGAATTGTAAGGTTTTTCCAAGTGAAAACATTTCCACTCAACATAAGCTTATAATGATGAATTTAGAGATTAAAGAGAAAAGAAGAAGAAGGTTATTTATACCCAACCAAGGATTAGATGGAGAGGCCTGACTTGTGTCCTTTCTCAGAGATGGAAGAAAAGATGAGTAGTTTAGAGGCTTGGAGTAGTAACGTTGATGTGAACAATATGTGGGACACTAGTCCTGGTTGAATTAGAAAAGTAGCTACAGAGGTACTACAGGTTTTGAGAGGGACATTTGGTGGACATCAGGGTGATTGGTGGTGGAATGACGAAGTTCAAGGCAAAGTGAAAGCTAAGAAATTTGCTTATACAAAGTGGTTAGAGTGTAGGGACGAGGATGAAAAGCAAAGGCTTAAGGAGATCTTTGAGGCGACAAAGACAAAAACCGATGGTGACAATTGCTAAGACAGTAGCCTTTGAACACCTGTATGTGGAGCTAAGTGATAAAGACAAGGATAATAAATTATATAAGCTCTCTTAATAGAGAGAGATGAAAGCTCGCGACTTGGACTAAGTGAACTGTATCAAGGATGAGGAGGGTGAGGTGTTGGTGGATAAGACTTCCATTAAGCTAAGGTGGCAAGTTTACTTACATAGACTCTTAAATGAAAAAAGAGATAAAGCTATTGAGTTAGGTAAGTTGGCACACTCTAATAGTCCTTGAGATTTTGGTAATTGTAGGTGGTTCATAGTTGAAGAGGTTAGACATTCTATTAGTACAATAAAAAGAGGGAGGGCGATCAGACTCGATGAGATTCTTCCAGTGAGTTAGTCCAGCGAGAAGCAGATTCCAACGAAGTTCTTTGGCGAGATCAAGAAGGAGGGCGATCAGACTCGATGAGATTCTAAGAGATTTTTGGAAGAACATGGTCAAGGATCGTATAAAGTAGTTGACTAGACTGTTTAATGCTATTATAAAGACTGCCAAGATGCTTGATGAATGGAGGAGATGTATAATGGTTCTATTGTATAAGAACAAGGGTGATATTCCAAATTGTAATAATTACAAGGGTATCAAACTATTAAGGCACACTCTGAAGGTCTGGGAGAGAGTGGTAGAGATGAGGGTGAGAAAAATTAAAGAGTGTCTATTTCAGAGAACTAGTTCAAATTCATGCCAAGGCGATCAACTATTGGAGAAATTTATCTTGGTTGGAGATTAGTGGAGAAATAGAGAAAGAAAGAAGGACCTTCATATGGTATTCATTGATCTTGAGAAGACCTATGACAAAGTTTTGAGGGATGTACTATGCAGAGGTGTTCCAATGGTTTATATTAGGGTAATAAAAGATATGTACAATGGAGTCAAAACTTGTGTAAGAACAGTGGAAAGAGACTCAGAGTATTTTCATGTTGAGATGAGACTTTATCAAGGATTTGTGTTGACCCCTTTTCTATTTGCCTTGGTAATGATGAGTTGATACAGTCTATTCAGGAGGAGGTTCCATGGTGCATGCTATTTGCGAATGACATAGTACTGATTGATGAGTCTTAGGCTAAAGATAATGATAGATTGGGGATTTGGAGATATGCTTTGGAATCCAAAGGGTTCAAACTGAGCAGGACCAAAACAGAATACTTGGAGTGTAAATTTAGTATTGCAAGGGATGAAGCAGACATTGATGTAAGGCTTGTCACTCAACCAATTCCCAAGAGAGGGTCCATCATTCAGAATAGTGGTGATATTGATGATGATGTCACATATTATATTGGGGCAATATGGATGAAATATAGGCTCGCCTTGGAGGACTGTGTGATAAGAAGATACCACCTAAACTTAAATGTAAGTTTTATAGAATGGTGATTAGAATGTCTTTTCTATATGGGGTGGAGTATTGGCCAACCAAAAACTCACATGTTTAGAGATACAAGCTGCGGAGAAAAATATGTTAAGATAGATGTATGTACGTACCAGGAGTGATAAGATTAGAAATAAGACCATTCGTGAGAAGTTAGAGATGTCCCTTGTGGCTAATAAGATGAGGGAAGTACGACAATGATGGTTTGGACATGCATAGAGAAGAAGTACCGATGCTCCTGTTAGGAGGCGCAAGAGGTTAGATTTAGGGGTTATACGGAGAAGTACAGGTAGACTGAAGAAGTATTGGGAGGAGCTGATCAAACAAGATATGGTGAAACATGATCTCACCGAGGATATGACCTTACATAGAAAGGAATGGAGGTCATTAATTAGAGTAGCAGGCTAATAAGTTAGTAGGGATAGGTTGATGTCTGGTCTTGGGCTATAGCAGGTTAGTAGTATTAGTTTGTGTCTTTATATCTTATGTTGCCATTATCTGTCTTATATATTATTTTTATCGTATTTACATACTATCATGGAGTTTTTCGTTATTAGTCGTTCTTTCTTTTCTCTTTTTCTTTTTTCTCCATATCTAGTTTATTCTGCTTATGGATTTTTTGAGATGAGGGTTCCTAGGGAATAACCACTCTACTTTTGAGGTAGTGGTAAGGTCTGCGTACATTATTTACCCTCTCCTGACCCCACTAGTGGTATTCCACTTGGTATATTGTTGTTGATCTATACACCATAATTACTTTCAAAAGGATTAATTGATCAAAAAGGTAAAGTGTCATGCTTTTTCAAAAAAAACAAATCTAAAATTCATTTAAAAATTAAAGAGAACTTAAGATTTTACAAAAATTCTTTCATATAGCAAGCTTCATCAAGAAAATTTAAAGAAGCTTTGTCATTTACAACTTCTTGATCAAAAACATCAAAAAGAACCTAAAAAAAATTGAATCACTTGTACTCGAAACAAGTACATTTGCTCTTATCATTTTATGCAATTCTTACAGTCACTCTTTATTCTGCCAAGAAAACAAATATTTGAGAAAAGAATAAAGAAAAAAACAAAAGTGTCATTATTTTTTTCAAATTCTTTTTTGTATACAATAGAAAGACAACTGATACAAAAGGAAAGTTGAAAAACTCATATGACTGTAAATTTAAAGATTTTAAACTAGAGAGAAAGAGAGATCTGTGAATTTTTTCAGAGTATCGACCGTAGTGGAGTTGAAAGTGGAAAAAGAATACTATACTGGGGTGAAATTACTATAAATTTTATATACTTTTGAAATTTTTGTTGAACAATTCAATATATTATATTTACAGAAGCACTTATATATATCCATGTGAGTAAGAACCTACAAATTAGAAAACATTAATAATAAGAATTTTTTTATTTTAAAAATTTGAGTTCAAAAAAATATAATTAATAATAAAGATGTCATCAATATCATCATATCATTTGAGTAAATTTTCATGTCCCCTCTCCTGTGAAAGAAAGAGGTGATAATCCCATCATGCATGTTTCAAGAAGCTTTTACTTTGAAAGCTTCCAAGTTATGGTCTCTCCAACCACAATTTCTTCAATTTCATCACACCAAAATAATTTCTTTACCAAGAAGATCAATTATTGATGTTGGTTGCTAATTTGCTCATGGGGGTTGTTTCAGATATATAAAGGAAGCTTTACATATAAGTGCAAAGTGTGAAATCCTGAATCTTATACTTCTTGGAATTATAGAAAACTTCTAACTGAGGAGTTTCTTAAGTCAATTCTTGATGAAGAACTCAGATTGTTAAGTTGTTCTTTTAATAAAAATGTTATCTTTCCAAATGGGCCAGATTGGGCATTGAGGATTCATCTATTAGTATTTTGTTGAAGGGGGGTTTGTGGGAAGAGAAAGGGATGCTCAATTTTCTATTCTGAAAAGGGACCTGCTTTTTCTTTTTCTTTTTTCTGTCCCCACACCTTTACCTTTTCTGTTAAATCCTGTGCATAAACCCAAATAAATTCTAGTTTAGTTTTGACATACTTCCACTTGTTATGAATGATGTTATATGTTGTTACTTTGAAGTGTAAGACGTGTGTTGAATAACAATGCTAAAGTTGGTCACAAAACTTAGTGTGGCTCTTTATCTGAGTGAGTAAGAAGGATTGAGCCTCTGATAGCACAGAATAGCTATAGAAGATTGTACCTCAATTTGAATCTTCTACCTAATGGATCTGCGCCAATAGATAATGAAACTTCATATGTATTTTAACTTATATGTTGTTGTGTTTTGTGTTGCAAAAGGTGCAATTAACTTTGGAAGAAATGTGCAAAGCGTGTTGGAGCTTTAATGTCATTGTCCATGTTCTGAGATATGTTGTTTGGACTCTTCAAAAGTGTCGGTGGGCACATGTTGGATTCACCAAAAATAGTGTATTTTCGAAAAATCTGATACAGGTGCAGCATTGAAAGTGAAGAGTCTCTGCAACTTAAGCATACTTTTCCTTGTCTTGAGTGTAATGATGAAGTGGCGACATTCAACAATTAATGTTTCCCTTTGTCGTAATTTTTTCTTAATTTTTGTTGTCCATATATTTGTTATTTATGCTTATAATCAATAGTCTTAAATTACATATATATATATATATTTATTTATTTCTCCATTTGCATCTCTCTTCATTAACACAATATTTGCTTTTGGCATAAGACCCAAATGAACCTTAGATTTTTTTTTTTTTGCGTTGTTTGCCTTTGATAGCACTATGCTTAGGTGATTTAATGAAGAACAAAGCTTGTTATCATTTGCAATTATTTTTTTGTTGTCTCATTCAGCTAAAGCTTTGCATGTTGATTAGGTAGAGAATGCATTAAAGAGGAATCTCATTCTGACCTATATTCTACAATGTCGCATCTCTTATCTCTTCCACAGGTTCATCTCCCCATACTGACTCATATACAGCATTCTTCTTTCTCACTTTCTCATTTAAAGTTGACCCTTGCATAATTTAATGCAAAAAACATAATCGAAAAGGAGGTTTTGAACTCAACTAAGTACTAGCTAGAGGTCTCTTATGAACCTAAACCACTTCTAATACACTTTGCACATATAGGACTGAACCTCAAAACATAAGGACAACTATTACATCACTAGGTTCAAGCTTATATACTTACATTATAAAAATTTGGATCCGAAGAATAGAGTTGTGGGTATTACAATATCTCCCCCTTAGGATTATTAGTTCTCGAATGAAGGTGAGACTAAGCTTGAAGGGGAAGGATTTTAATCGTACTATTTTTATAACTTATAATTTTTCTACCAGCGTAGATAAGACTGGTTCATACTATGAGTTTGAAAACTGTCCATAGTACATAAGACACGAATGATACGAGACCAAACATAAGTGACACTCTATCCAAAGCTGCTCAACATAAAATATGGGTGCCTTGAGCATGAAGTAAGGTTAGGAGTACGATTCTTTGAATGATTCCACTGATAGTTTTTAAGCCAAGTAACACTTCTCAACTAAACTCTTCTTTCTACATACAATACTTCATCAGTAGCAACTCATAGCCCCCACAAGGATGCATATGGCTACTTCTATTAATGTTTCATTCTAACTGCATGCTCTTACTTTGTTCAACCCTAACTCTAAGTCATAGGGTGCTACACATAAGATGATCATGCAAATTTGAATGAAAAAGTTTATGCTATATACCTTTATAAGGAATTTCATCCCAAGAACACTAATCCCTTCCACGACATTCAACAAACCATAATTCCTACTCAATAAGCACCTAATGCATAATACATTAATCCACGTGCCATAAACACCATATTTAAGCCTTGTACGATAACCACTTCATGGACTCTAAGTAACACTCTTCTTAGAATTTCCTGCTTTCTTATGTTTCTGGATGCTAATATATCATGCCTCACTACAAGAAGACAACCCGAATACCCTCATCTGACTATAATTCATAACACCTCATCTTGCAATTCTATTAGACCTCGTATGTCCTCAATTGGATCAATTAGAAAAAGTTTGAGACCGAAAAAGTAATTCTTAAAAATTGAGTTCTTGAAGAACAATTAAGTGTGCCTCACTTAAAGTGTGTTATATTATAGTCGGTACAAGTGTAGAGGGGTGGGGCCAAGACCTTATTTATATATGAATTAAGACCCCCCTTATCTTTTTCTTATTCATACATCTAGATACTTAGCAAAAAAAAATAATAAAAGAAGAGAAGACCAAGACCTGCTGCTCTCGGGTTAGGCACAAAGAAAATTAAAATTTCTTTTTCTTCATTTCAAAACTAATTTGACGGTATGATCCTCCTATTGTGAGTCTTCTAAGCAACTTGGAGTAGTGATTGAAGCAAGAAAATATTTGGTTGCTCACTTTTGGAACCTTAGCCAAGTTGAAGGGTTGAAGTGCTAAAGTAAGTATTTATCTTGTTTTATATGTGATTAAGGATGTATCTATGTGGTAGTGTGCTAAATTGAAAGAAAATCATGAAAGATAGCATGTTAAAAGTGAGTTGTGTATGTTAAGGTTGGGGGTGAGTTTGGTATATGCATGATTATAGTATTGTATTATATTGTATTGGAACCATGAGTTTATGTTTAATTAGCATGAATATGATCCTTGTAGAGTGAAGGAAGTGTTGGAAATTATCTATGTGTATATATAGGGTGTGGCCGAAATATTTGGAATGGTAGTACATGTTGATACATTGTATTATTATTGTTGTAATATTGTTTAAGTTGGTTGTTGTTATTGTGGGACTGTTGTTGTTGTTGTTGTTGTTGTTGTTGTTGATCGAGTCGAGTTAAGTCTCAGGGCAGCCTATATTTTAGGGGAAGTGCTGCCAAAATTTTTGTAAAATTGGGGGTAAACTTGGAATTTGAGGCCCAAAAAGCCTTAAGCTAATCGTTTGGCGTTATTGTGAATTGTTTGTAGACATTGGACACCTAGGAGCATAGGTTGGATTGGGTTGCATTTGGATTAGTTTGAAGAAGCGATTGAGGTATGTAAAGCATTCCATT
>DF359656.1:57789-71974 GCA_000787875.1 Solanum virginianum
ATCTACCCCCATTTTCCGCAAATCAAGCTTGTGTATGACTTTTTGTCCTTGTATATTACTTGTCTGAATCTGGAACTATACCATCTTCTTTTTTATTTATTACATACGAAATTGAGGGTCTGTTAGCAGTAGGACACTTGTCCTTCCATAAGGGTTAGATTTCCTTAGTGGCTCACAACACTTGCAGATGCTCTGATGACTTAGTCTAGTCTATGATCAAAGCATGGTATGAGAACTACTGCATGTAGTTATGGCAGTTGTTTGGACTTCCAGTTTTTTGTTTCAGGCTCTTCTTTTGCCAATGTTTCTAAGATAGAGTTCTCTGTGTTCAGTCATATTCCAACTTGATCTGTTTATTTCCTCTCTAACTACAATACTTTTTGAGAAGTAAATTTCTTTCTATACTTGCCTGGATAATCTTTTACAGGTAATAGATAAAACTAACCTCTGTTATAAGCTATGGGGGCAGAAGTTTGAATACGCATGGTCTTAAACACTTCGTTTTAACTGTATCAGTTGACATTTAATTTCAACTATACCAGTATATGTTTGTCTCTGAAGCACTTCATTTCTACTGTAATCAAAAGATACTTTTGGTTATAAGACAAGAAAGATGTAGTATCCAAGCTAATCCAGGTTCTTAATTGTGACAAGTATGAAGGTCAAAATGGTCAACTTTTACAGTATCCATGAAATATTCATGCCTAATTAGGAGTATTTGTCTGTTCCTACTAAACCCCAAATGATAGTAAGCAAGAGTTAAGATAGAATTGTGTAGATTTGTTTGTTGTTTGAATGTGGAAATAAAGGTTCTTCTAGCTAAACTACACAATACTCGGCTCCTTTTCATATTAACAAGTAGTATATTCTTAGGCAACAAATCTCAAAATGAAAATTGCAATACTTAGAAGCTCCAAACCCCACTTGTGGGATTCAACTAGGTATGTTGTTGTTTAACTGAAACTTAAAAGTCAATATAATTTTAGGTGATTTAAATCTAAAGTAATAAGTAAAATAAGAAATAAATTAACAAAGAGTATGGAAAAAGAACAAATCACTCAACAAAAACACTTGTACACCTACACGTCTGGAAATATTTGCTGTTGAAAGAAAAGATAACACTATAAACATAAAGAATGGGATCTCTCTTGGCTGGGCAATTATCCATATGCAGTTATTAAGAGATGCCACAAGCTTTAGTTTCCACAATGCTGGCACTTAAAAAGTTTACTTCAAGTTGGCAAATTATAAATTTAATTGCCATAAGTAATCTGAATATAGCTGCTGCATAATTCTTTCTTGCACATGGAGTGATGACAAATTTGAACCCCAGACCAGTGAACAAAAGGATGGCGATACGTAACACCTGGCTCACTGGTGCGAAAGTACAGAGACGATGATACGTAGCGCCTGGCTCACCAGACTACATTAGTGCTATGATATCTGATAGGTAAGTGCAGAGACGGTGATACGTAGCGCCTGGCTCACCAGACTACGTTTGTGTTGTGATATCAGATGGGTGAGTATGGGGACAACGATACATAGCACCTGGCTCACTTATGCTATTTCTGGTTGCGATATATGATACGTGAGTACAAGGAAGGCGATACGTAGCACCTGGCTCACTTATGCTGTGTTTGATATGTGACGAGGATTAGGGATTTGAAACCTTTTGGTGTTATGCATGATTTGTATTTCAAAAGTAAACATTTTTATATGCTTGGATATGCACTTGATTTCTGTACTTGAGCCTCAGTTATTACTCAAATTTACATTCTATATATCCTGCTTCACATATTCGGTACATATTTCATACTGACCCCCCTTTTCTACGGGGGCTGCGTCTCATGCCCGCAGGTACCGACATACAAATTAGTAACCCTCTAGCTTACGATTCCTACTTGCTGTCTGAAGAGCTCCCCTTGCTTCGGAGCCTACATTTGGTATATACACTTGTTTATTATTTTTGCATATACGTTCATTCGAGGGTACGACGGGACCCTGTCCCAACCCATGATTCTGTTTGTTTATTTAGAGGTCTGTGAACGCCTGTGTATGTGGGTTGCGCCTAAGTTTGTATGATTAAATATGTATGAAAGTATATGTTGAGCAGTTTTACTTGCCACGGTGACCTTGTCGGCCCGCATATATTTGTATAATATCTGTTAAGATATTTCTGATTGCAGGGTAATTTGGGATAAAGCCTTAAACAAAAGAAACTCTGCCAAAATTTATGGACAAAAAAATACTATATCTGTTATAATCTGAGCTTTGTGTTTGTATTTGGATGCCCCAATCAGGCACTAGTCATGGCCCATGGGCTGGGTCGTGACAGAAGTGGTATCAGAGCGGTTCATCCTCGGAGTGTCCATAGACCGTGTCTAGTAGAGTCCTATTTATTAGTGTGTCATGCACCACATCAATAAACAGGATGCTACAAGACATTTAGGATGTTACTCTGTCTTTCTGATCTTAGATCGTGCGATAAAGCCGTGTTAGTAGGATGACCCCTATCTGACAGACTATTTTGGTTTCAGCGATGCCTTCGAGAAAGACACCAGCTACCCGGAGGGGTAGGCCTGCAGCGGTAGGCGAGACCCATCGAGCCCAAGGGACTACTAGGGCTCATGCCCAGAGTGTGCCCCCGACAGCTAGTTTGGCCACACCAGTAGGAGATCCTATTACTGCCAGTTGTGTTTATAGAGGTTGTTCGAAATCTATTTGTGGCCACAGCACCATGGCCGAACTAGTATAGCTGGATATGGCAGGATTCGATGTGATTACGGGTATGGACTGGTTAGTCGCATGTTATGCTAATGTTAATTGTCAAAGGAAGGCAGTCCAATTCCAGTTTCCGGGAGAAACTAGTTATCGAGTGGGCAAGTAATTTAATCTTTTGCTGGACTTTGTTACGGGGCAGGCAAATTTTTGATTATTGGATGTGTTATTGTAGTAACTAAAAGGAAACTCCCCCTAAGTTGGTTACAAAACCCGTAAGGCTAGTTTAACATTCGAGGATGAATGTTCTAAGGGGGGGAGGATGTTAGACCCCGTATGTCCTCAATTGGATCGATTAGGAAAAGTTTAGGACCGAAAGAGTAATTCTTAAAAATTGAGTTCTTGAAGAACAATTAAGTGTGCCCCACTTAAAGTGTGTTATATTATAGTTGGTACAAGTGTAGAGGGGTGGGGCCAAGACCTTATTTATATATGTATTAAGACCCCCCTTATCTTGTTCTTATTCATACATCTAGATACTTAGCAAAAAAAAAATAAGAGAAGAGAAGACGAAGACCTGATGCTCTCGGGTTAGGCACAAGGAAAATCAAAATTTCCTTTTCTTCATTTCAAAGCTAATTTAATGGTATAAACCTCCTATTTTGAGTCTTCTAAGCAACTTGGTGCAGCAACTTGGAGTGATTGAAGCAAGAAAACATTTGGTTGCTCAACTTTGGAACCTTAGCCAAGTTGAAGGGTTGAAGTGCTAAGGTAAGCATTTATCTTGTTTTATGTGTGATTAAGGTTGTATATATATGGTAGTGTGCTAAATTGAAAGAAAATCATGAAAGATAGCATGTTAAAAGTGAGTTGTGTATGTTAAGGTTGGGGGCGAGTTTGGTATATGCATGATTATAGTATTGTATTGTATTGGAACCATGAGTTTATGTTTAATTAGCATGAATATGATCCTTGTAGGGTGAAGGAAGTGTTGGAAATTATCTATGTGTATATATAGGGTGTGGCCGAAATATTTAGAATGGTAGTACATATTGATACATTGTATTATTGTTGTTGTAATGTTGTTTAAGTTGGTTGTTATTGTTGTGGGACTGTTGTTGTTGTTGTTGTTGATTGAGCCGAGTTGAGTCTCGGGGCAGCCTATGTTTTAGGGGAAGTGCTGCCGAAATATTTGTAAAATTGGGGGCAAACTTGGAATTTAAGGCCCAAAAAGCCTTTAGCTAATCGTTTGGCGTTATTATGAATTATTTGTAGACATTGGGCATCCCGAAGCTTGAGTTGAATTGGGTTTGCATCTGGATTAGTTCGGAGAAGTGATCGAGGTATGTAAAGCATTCCATTCTTTGGCATGACTTAGATAAACGTAGACAATGATAGGAGTCTCAAGAGACCCCCATTTTCCGCAAATCGAGCTTGTATATGACTTTTCATCCTTGTATATTACTTGTCTGAATATGGAACTGTACCATCTTCTTTTTGAGTTATTACATGCGAAATTGAGAGTCTGTTAGCAGTAGGACACTTGTCCTTCTATAAGGGTTAGATTTCCTTAGTGGCTCACAACATTTACTGATGCTCTGATGACTTAGTCTAGTCTATGATCAAAGCATAGTATGAGAACTACTACACGTAGCTATGGAAGTTGTTTGGACATTCCAGTTTTTTTGTTTCAGGCTCTTCTTTTGCCAATGTTTATAAGATGGAGTTCTCTGTGTTCAGTCATATTCCAACTTGATCTGTTTATTTCCTCTCTTCTCTTCTTTATATTCTTCCTCACCTAGTTCTTTACAGTTTCTAATGCTCTGAAACACAAGGCAGTTATTATTGCTCCAAAATGCACAAATAAGTATTCGTGGTCATTCAAGTAATAGTGTGAGTACAACATGCACACACAAGTATATGTGGTTGCTCAAGAAATAAAATGTCATTTTGATTGGTTTCTGTTGACATCTTTCGACATGCAGGTCATTTTCAGGTAATTTGAGAATTTTAAGTAAAATCTGTCTGAGCACACACAAGTATATGTGGTTGCTCAATTAATAAAATGTCATTTAGAGTATCCTTCAGATGAGGACATGAAATTATTTAACTAAACTATAAAGACTTAAGAATTTCTAGCAGACTACAATGCTTTTTGAGAAGTAAATTTCTTTTTGTACTTGCCTGGATAATTTTTTGTAGGTAATAGATAAAACTAACCTCTGTTCTAAGCTGTGGGGGTAGAGGTTTGAATAGGCATAGTATTAAACACTTCATTTTAACTGTATCAGTTGACATTTAATTTTAACTATACCAGTATATGTTTGTCTCTGAAGCACTTCATTTCTACTATAATCAAAAGATACTTTTGGTTATAAGACAAGAAAGATGTCGTATCCAAGCTAATCCAGGTTCTTAATTGTGACAAGTATGAAGGTCAAAATAGTCAACTTTTACAGTATCCATGAAATATTCATGCCTAACTTGGAGTATTTGTCTATTCCTACTAAACCCCAAATGATAGTAAGCAAGAGTTAAGATAGAATTTTGTAGATTTGTTTGCTGTTTGTATGTGGAAATAAAGGTTCTTCTAGCTAAACTACACAATACTCAGTTCATTTTCATATTATCAAGTAGTATATTCTTAGGCAACAAATCTCAAAATGAAAAAATAAAAGGCTCGAATTGCTTTGAAAACCGTTTTAAAATGCCTGGTAGAAGTTGGTATAATTTAGGATTAGTATTGTCACGACCCAACCTATGGGCCTTGACTACTAACCATTTGGGGTACTCAGACACAAATGCCAAACTAGAATCTAATTATATCAGCTAACTCTTTTACAGAAATTTTGCCAGAGTTTCCTCTGTTTTCTTAACTTGGGGTACTCAGACACAAATGCCAAACTAGAATCTAATTATATCAGCTAACTCTTTTACAGAAATTTTGGCAGAGTTTCCTCTGTTTTCTTAACAAACCAAAACCTGTATACAGACAATCCCAGCAAATAGAACATACATACATACACGCGGGCCGATAAGGTCACCGTTGCGGTTTAACCACCCAACATACATACCATACATACATAATATACAAACTAACATGTCCCACACTTACAGGAGTCCACAGACCTCTATACAGACATACTGAATCATAGGATGGGACAGGGCCCCCGTCGTACCCACAAATGAACATAAGACAAAGTAATGAAGTAGCATGTATACCAAAAATGGCTCAGAAGCAAGGGAGCTCTTCAAACTGTAAATAGGAGTCCTAAGCTGGTGGCCCGCTACTCTGTGCATCTGTATCTGCGGGCATAAAATGCAGCCCCCAAAGCAAAGGGGGTCAATATGAAATACGTACCGAATATGTAAAGCAGAAAGCACAAGTATAAATAAGACTGATAGGCCAACAGAGGTATAGAAGTCAAACTCATATGCAAGTATCAGAAAATATTTCCTTTAGGTTTTCAAAATATCAAATGAATGCATACCGTACAGGAATGATGGCGACCTCTAAACTTACGCCATACCACAGCATCACACCAGAAAGTTCAAATCCCAAAATATCCGACATAAATCACACATGTAGGATAACTGAGCTAGGGAAGATCGTTGCACTCACAAGTCATATAGCAAATGTGGCATGAGGCCACCAAACCAAAGGCCCAATCTCACCACGTCACCAAACTAAGCAAAGCCGACCCTTGGGCGGAGCCAACCCCGCCGTATCCAGCCAAGTGTGAGTACAACAAGCACACACAAGTATATGTGGTTGCTCAATTAATAAAATGTCATTTAGAGTATCCTTCAGATGAGGACATGAAATTATTTAACTAAACTATAAAGACTTAAGAATTTCTAGCAGACTACAATGCTTCATGATAATAACTGGCTCGGAAATCGGTGAAAGAGGTCATAATGGGCGCGAGTAGAGTCGTGAGGATATTATGCACAAAAAACCATTTCCATAATTCCTATGATATGTAAAAATATTCATTTCTGGAAATCCAAACATTACTTATCAAATATTCCAAAGGAATGGAAAAACATTCATGTTCACACTTAACATATTATTATTAAAAACCCAGAATAGTAGTAAATTGTCCATGTCCAATAATAATATATAGCTTGTCTTAAATTCTTTAGAATTGTCAAACTTCAAGTAAAAGGTGTTGTAGCAACTTAGAAGAAATGTATGCAATAAAAATCCAGTTTTACAAGTCTAAGGGATAGGCAAACTGTTCATAATTGGAATTGTAATAATATTTATTCTTTCCAGTAACAAAATTATTAAAACTTGCTTGATAATATTCCTTATCAAAATTTCCACCCAGTAGTAAGCTAGTCATGTTCAAAAAAATAACATATTACTTTAATTGATCTTAGATTTAATTAAATAATGCCAAGGGTCAAAGGCTTTACATACCTCTCTTCCTATACCAAATTAACCCCAGCATCAAGCTAACTTGACTTACTCCTCCGGACGTGCAATATCTTCTATTGTTTCCATGGAAGCAATTTGTAGGGCTTCTAATTGCAGAGACTATATGGTCACACCTTTTGTTGCTACGGCAGCAACTGCAGGGCAGCTCGAACTATTATATCCGTTGGAAGGTAGCTTTTAAGGAAATTCGAAATTTATGTCAAACTTAAGGATGTTCATCCTATTCATAGTGTTAGGAACATATGCTATTTCCAACTTATCAATCTTTTCACAACTTACAAACTTATCCAACTTTAAGTTCATTAGAATCAAGATAGGACTAATTTTATTTGCAGAGATTCTCTTTGCCGTGGATGCACTATCCTGTTTGACCAAATCAGCATCAGCTACAATGGTTGAAGATGACATATTCAGCAAACCAAAGGCACCATTAGGAAGTTGCTTAGGCCTATTTAGGGAATTGCAGTGAGGACAATAGTAGGTTATATAAGGGAGTTCGTCCTTCCTAGCAAGTCCATTGTGCATATGGCAGTTGCCGCAGATAAGAGCATAAGATTGGGTTGGATCCTTTCCTACAAGCAATGCCACAATTCGTACAAGCCATCCCCCATCTTGTGTGGTTGCACCAGTAGGATTGTAATGCTCTACAATCATTTGTTGATGTTGGTTCATACTAGAACCTTCAAGTTATACATCCTGAAGCATTTCTCCTTCCTGATGATCCAATACAGAACTTTCTACTCTACCAGATCTGGTTTGCTTCCTATTTCTCAGTCCAGTGGACTGCACAAATTCTACATCATTGCTCATTCCAGCAGGGGCATTAAGCTTAGACTCATCCCGGGGCTCCATCTCGGCCCCAATTCATCATCAAAAATAACAACAATACAAGCCTTTCTAAGTTTGGAACTTCACTAATTCCCTAACACATTTCATCTTCTTACCAAAACTGAAAAATAGGGCAGCATACCAAGTTATACATTTCCACCACATTCAAACACTTCTACATACTCCAAGAATCACACTACATCATTCAAACGTTAAATGAAACCTTACAACGTCAAAACGCAATCTTTCATTACCTATACATACCCAAACCCAACTAACACTCCAAGAGTATATGCAAACACTTTACAATACTTCTCTTACTTCACAAGGACCATTTTCATCTCAATTAAACACAAGTATAAAATTTTAAGACAATTCAACTTCATAAACAAAAATCCCCCCAATTTCGAACCCACTTGAAAATCCCACAACTAATCCAAACAAGCAATTCCTTCAAGGTTTTCTTTCAATATAACATCTACAATCACCCATACAAGCTTTAATTTTAATCAAACCAAAAGAAAATTAACATACCTTGTCAACCCCTTAAGAACTTCAAATCACTAAAACTGAATTTCCAAGTGATTTCTCGACCAACCATTGCTTCTATGATGCTTAGGGGGACCAATAGACTAGCCTTGAAGCATCAAAATAGCAAGAAAGTCAAAAAATGGAATGATAGTTGCTACTTACTATAGCAACCCGAGGGCACAGGGAAGAAGGGTCTTAAAGTTGGTCTTATTTTTTCTCTGTAAGTGTAAGCCTTACTCTCTTGTGCAAATGTTTCATATACTTACATACACATAAAGATAAGGAGAAAATAATAAAGTGGTCCCACTTAATACTTGTTCCAATCCAAATTGCCCACCTACAAGATTCTAGAAATTTGGTTTTGTATTTATTTATTTTTTAAAAAACTTTACATGTTGCACTTGATCTTGTACATGGATATACAAATATACATATGTGTATTTACATATACAAGATTATACACATACACCTCTTGTAATTAATCAACTTAAATCCTCAAACTTCTAATAACGTCTCTTTAGTCATAATTATTTTCTAAAATTAACACTTAGGTCCCAAATCAATGTAACCATTCCAATGCGCAAAAATATGGCTTCTAACATTCTCCCCATCTTAAGGACATTCATCCTCGAATATCATATGAATCTTATGAATTTCTAACCATAACACAACATCCAATAACGAATAGCTTAACTATTATGCTTCATGCTTAAACAAGAAAAAGGGTTACCTAAAGATATGGGAAAAAATAAGGATATTTTTGTCTCATTAGCTCCTTCACTTCTCAAGTCATCTCCTCCCACGGTATATAGGATTAATAGCAATCTGTACAGCTGCTTTACTATCACTATACATTTCCACAGGTTCATTATTTTCCAGTCCAAATTCCTTTGGTAACCCCCTTTAACTATATAATTTCAGATAGAGTAGCTGTCATAATTCTATACTCAAGACCTTGTAGAACTCCTCTTTGACTTCCAAGTAATAAGAGAGTCTCCTAGTTTAATAAGATAGTCTGCCACTGATTTTTTGGACATAGGACAGGATGCCTAGTCAGCATCACAGTGTGCTAACATTGCTAGATCTCCTTGGCTTGATAATAACACTCCTTTTCCTAATTGTTGTTTTAGATACTTAACAATCCTTAAGGCAATATCTATATGCGGAGACTATATGGTCACACCTTTTGTTGCTACGGCAGCAACTGCAGGGCAGCTATTTGCAGAGATTCTGTACTTGTTCTGGTTCTTGTAGAAGCTAACTCAGATTCTGAACACTGCAAGCTATCTGTAGTCTTGTCATAGTGAGATACAACAACTTCCTGATTAACCTTTGATAAGAGCTCTGTTCTGCAAGAGGATCATTAGTACTATCAATCCTTAGGTGTAGATCATACTGTCTTGCTGTGAGCTTCATGTTGATATCTACAGGTGTTACAGCAGGTTTAACAGCAGACAATCCTATTGCTGAAATGAGGCCTAGCAAGTTTTGTCTTGCTGTGAGCTTCATGTTTATATCTACAGGTGTTACAATAGGTTTAACAGCAGACAATCCTATTGCTGAAATAAGCCTTAGTAAGTACTTTCTTTGATGCATCAATATACCTTCATTTGACCTTACAAATTATATTCCCAAGAAGTATTTTAACTCCCCAAGTCGTTTATTTTAAAGACTTGATGGAGTATTTATTTGGCCTCCTTGACCAGCTCCAAGTTACTTCCTGAGATGTGCATATCATCCACATACACGAATATTGCAGTTAATTCTTTACTGGTCTTCCTAGTGAATAATGGGTGATCAAGTTGGCTCTGTTGAAACCTGGCCTTCACCAAAGTTTTTATTAGTTTAGCATTCCATTACCTTGGTGCTTACTTGAGACCATGGAAAGATTTCCTTATTCTATATACTTTGTTTTTGCCCTGGCTATGACATCCTTCTGGCAGTTCCATGAGAATTTCACCACGAAAGGTCTCCCTCTAAGAAAGCATTATGTACATCCATTTGATGTACAGGCCATTGGTGTACTGAAGATAATATCAAACTGTGCTAGATGTTTTCATTTTAACAACAGGAGATAATGTTTCTCGATCGTCAATTCCTTCTATTTGACTATATCCTTTAGCAACAATCTTGCCTTAAACCTTTCCACCTCAACTAATGCCTTATATTTGATCTTCAATATCTATTTACATCCTATAGGTTTTTTTTTCTTGCGGGTGAAATGACCACTCCCCAGGTGTTATTGCTATCTAAGGCATCTATCTAAGATTGTATTGCTTCAATCCATCTAGGGTACACACTGGCTTTTTGATAGTTTGCTGGTTTTATTGGCAGAGAAGGCAGAATAGCACAATGACACTGACATCTTGATCTTGATTGCAAATTATCTGACTCCTGCAGATTTTGCAAATGTTACACACCTTATGACTCTTAAATGACTAATCATAGGTTCCTTATCATATAGTTTCTCGTAAACGAAGATGCATCATGCAGTATTGTACTAGGCAGCCTGTTTACCAAGTATACTTGTTGTCTCAACACACATGCACCAAAATTTTTATAGGAATTCTCCCTAGAAACCTAATAGCTCTATTAACTTCCAAGTATATGTCTGTGCTTCCTTTCAGCAATTTCCTCTGCTGAGGAGTATAGACACAGCTGGTTTGATGCATAATTCCTAAGAACTGTAACACACTTGTACATGCTGAACTCATGAACTCTGTACCATTATCAATTCTCAATACTTCGATTGCTTTACCAAACTGAGTATTACCATGGGCAAATAAACTACTGTAAAATCACACAAACATCAGACTTTGGCTTTAACAAAAATACCCATGTTATTCACGACTGTTAAAGAATGGAAGCGATTCCTCACAAAATCTAGTACAAACTTCTTCTTTTTTAAGTCTTCATAGCTGGCATAGGACCCAATTACTAAATTTTAGGTAAAACCCTCAGGAAAGGCAGTCTCACTTTAGATCATATCAATCAAGAAGTTTTCCATCAGACAACACAACTTAGCTTTACCGTAACCATTAATTATAATATTACACGTCACAGAATTTTCTTTCAATTCCCACATACACCATCTGGATGCACACAGTAATCCCAAAAACATAGCAACAGTTGTAGGCTCAGTGTCCCACATTCTCATAATACTGCATTCTCCCCATCTTAAGGACATTCATCCTCAGTAATCCCAAAAACATAGCAATAGTTATAGGCTCAGTGTCCCACATTCTCATAATACTGTGATATAAAGGAAGTTCAGATCAACCAATATCATGTGAAACAACAGCAAACTATTCATTCACTAATACACGTTCGAAAGTATCCAAACCTGGACTGTAACAGCAGTAACATGAAATATCACGTGAAACAACAGCAAACTGTTCATTCACCCATACATATTCGAAAGTATCCAAAAATGGACTGTAACAGCAGTAACATGTATGAGGATCCATCCAAAGCAATTCTGTTTCTCACTGGCAGGTAGGTTTTTCCTCAAGCCCTTAATCACTTCATTAGTTATTTGTATACTTAATATGAAAAGTAGAGTGCATATAAGTAAACAATATCAAGGAATATAGAGTGACTGCAAGACTTGGTCCTCCGAACAGCTACGATCATTCTTGCAGGCATATCTAAAATCAAAAGAATTTTTTGTAGAAGGGGGGGTCACCCTACTAACACCGCTCTAACGCACGATCTAAGATTAGAAAAAGAGTAACATCCTAAGTATCTTGTAGCCTCCTGCTTATAGATGTGGTGCATGACACACCGATAAGCAGGACTCTACTAGACACGGTCTGTGGACACTTCGAGGATTGACCGCTCTGATACCACTTCTGTCGCGACCCAACCTATGGGCCGTGACTTGTACCCGTTTGGGGTACTCAGACACAAATGCCAAACTAGAATCTAATTATATCAGCTAACTCTTTTACAAAAATTTTGGCAGAATTTCCTCTGTTTTCTTAACAAACCAAAACCTGCATACAAACAATCCCAACAAACAGAACATACATACATACACGCGGGCCGACAAGGTCACCGCTGCGGTTCAACCGCCCAACATACACAGCATACATACATAATATACAAACTGACATGTCCCACACTCACAGGTGTCACGACCCAACCTATGGGCTGTGACTGGCACCTGTTTGGGGCGCCCGAACCACATAACTAAACCAGTCCACGATATAAGTTACTATTCATTTAGGAAAAATTTTGGCAGAGTTTCCTCTGTTTTATTGACTAGCCACCTGAAACAGAAAGATTCCAGCGAACCAACCAAATACACAACAGACATAGATATATACTCGCGAGCCGACAAGGTTACCACTGTTGTTAAACCGCCTGACAACATAGCATAGTTACATAATACTCAGACTGACAGTCATACCTCACATACTCAACGTATATACAACATACACAAACTTTCTAACGTGACCCATACTCAAAGGATATGCACAGACCTTTAAACGAACGAACTGAAGTAAAAGACGGGATAGGGCCCCCGTCATACCCTTGAGTGAATATAATACATAATACTCAGAAATTGTAATTATGCCAAAAGAGGCTCCGAAGCAAAGGAGCTCTTCAACTGCTGACAGGAGTCCTAAGCTGGTGGCCAGTTACTCTGATCGTCTGTACCTGCGGGCATGAAACGTAGCCCCCGAAGAATGGGGGTCAGTACGAAAGATGTACCGAATATGCAAAGCAACATGTACCGAGTATATATTTATCAGGACGAGTATAAAAACAGAATACAATGGTGCCTTGTCTATGCAAAATATCAACAACCTTACGGTAAGGACATATTCAAAATAATGACATATTTACTTTTGAAAAATACAAATTAGGATAATAACTCACCACGGGGGTATGAAAGCCAAATGCAACAACTAATGTAGAACACATGAAATGCCATAGCATAGGTGGCTAGGGAAATAGTCACAACAAGAATGTCTGAATAAGAAAAATCAATATTTGAATGACAAAGACCAACGTTAGACTACTCATACCACTGAGAATATATTTTGGACCGCTCAGATTATCGAGTCACGCCTTCTGAGAGTATGAACTGGACCGCTCGGATTATCGAGTCGCACCCACCGAGGAAATGGCCTGGACCGCTCGAATTATCGAGTTGTGCCCGGCGTAATGCTAATACTGGGATAGGTGAGCCGAGGCAAACTGTGGCCCAGCGCTCACGTATTATAGTCCATCGTTTTAAAAAAATCAATCACAGCATAATGCCAAACATAAAGTGATGTCACACAGAACATGATACCAGCATAATATAATGCCCAAACATAATATATTTCTAAATATATCATGATGCTAAACATGACATAATGCCAAACATACCATGTTGCCAAACATGCCATAATGCCAAATGTACCATAATGACAAACATGCCATAATGCCAAACATACCATAATGTCAAACATACCATGATGTTTACTTTCCCAATCTTTTCGGATTGTCAAAACTTTGTAGATTAAAGCTTCTTTGATAAATTAGCAGGGATTTATGTGACTTAAATTCCCAAGAGAATAGCGGAACATTCATGTATTAATAAAGAGTATGGACTGAGGGATTAGGTCAATATGATGACTGCTTGTAATTCGAAGTGACTTGAAAGTTTCATTT
>DF359655.1:0-32423 GCA_000787875.1 Solanum virginianum
ATATAACCTAGTAAGATCCTCGACTCGCTACTTTAATAACCCTGGAACAAGAGTTATAAAATACATGTGCACAATAGATATACATAAATGATATACTTCATAATTAGCTCCATAAGTTCAAACAACTATTCAAAAGGGTCACTATATGTCTCAATTCAATCAACACTCAGAACTTGTAATAAACGGCAGTGAAGGAGATCAACCCATCACCCCGACAAGTCCATGAAAACATGTATAATGCTCTAAAAATATACTACGGCAGCGTGTACAAAGCCCCTAACATATTATGGTAGCATGGGTATGCCCCTAACATATTATGACATGCTAAGTATGCCCCTAATAACCACATCACAACAATAAAGAAGGATATCCAACATCACACAATATATAATTCATGAAAATATTCGATATTCTTCTCAAAAATAGCATACCTAGGGCTGATAAAAAAAAACATAAACTCTGTCAAGCACATGTTTGTCCCAACACATGCACCATACAGAGAGAAATATATTTTTTCTAAAGCTTATTTGAAAAGCAAGCACTAAAGCTTAAAGTCTCACTTACACATAATAACAAGAAAATATCTGCACTCAATTATCCAAAACAGTGGTACAAAGATCAAATTGATTCTATGTATGAATTTCTCCGAATAGCCTTGATGAGTCGTGTGTTTTCTCCTAAGAGAAAAGAACAAAAAGTTGTGCTACCTTTTTTTCTATTGTAGCGTATCATTGAATCTTTTAGGGCTGGGCCGCTCTTTTATTTTTTTAATAAAAATTACTAATGGTTAAAATTACCAATTAACCCTTTATTAAAATATAAGGGTTATTACATTCTCCCCAACATAAAATAACGTTCGTCTTCGAACGAGTATAAAATCATACCTGAAGTGTCAAATAAGTGAGGATATCTCTCTCGCATGTCTGACTCGGACTCCCAAGTAGCCTCTTTGATTTGATAATTATGCCATAACACTTTCCTTGAAGTGATCTTCTTCGACCTCAATTATCTCACTTACCTATCCAGAATAGACATTGGACCTTCCTCATATGCTAAATTCTCATCCAGCTTCACATCTTCTAGATTAATCATATAACGATCATCACGAACAAACCGTCGAAGCATGGACACGTGAAATACAGGATGTATAGAGGACAATCTCGGAGGTAAAGAAAGTCGTTGTGCCACCAGTCTAATCCGATCTAAAATCCCATAAGGACTAATATATTTAGGACTCAGCTTACCTTCTCGACCGAATCTCATAACTCCTTTCATAGGAGAGACTTTCAAAAATACCTTTTCGCCCTTCATGAACTCCACATCACGAACTCTTATTTGCATAAGATTTCTATCTACTTTGTACTGTCCAAAGTCGTTTTCGTATCACTGCAACTTTCTCTTAAGCCTACTAAACCAAATCTAGACATAGTAATTGTGCTTCGCCAGGTTCAAACCATCCAATTGGTGATCGACACTTGTGACCATATAGAGCCTCATACGGTGCCATCTGTATACTCGATTGATAGCTATTATTATAAGCAAACTCTGTCAATGGCAACTGGTCATCCTAATGCCCACCAAAATCAATTGCGTAACTCTAAGCATGTCCTCCAAGATCTGAATAACCCGCTCAGACTGTCCGTCAGTTTGGGGATGAAAAGTTGTACTCAACTCAACTTGTGATCCCAACGACCTTTGAAAGGGCTTTCAAAACTCAGCAGTGAATATGCACCTCGAAGGGTTCTTGGCTCATAATTAATCCAACGTACCAAAATGTGGGTCCTAACATATAACCTAGTAATTATTGAAATAGGCATTCCATGAAGCCGAACTATCTCTCAAGGTAAATATCTGCTAACTGCTTTGCGGTATAAGTAACTCGAATCGGTATAAAATGGGAAAATTTTGTGAGTCTATCCACAATACCCAAACTGAGTCATGCTTCTTGAAAGTATTTGGAAGCCCGATAACAAAGTTCATAGTAATCCTTTCCCACTTCCACTCTGGGATAATTAAGTTTTGTATTACTCCACCAGGTTTTTGATGTTCATACTTGACTTGTTGGCAATTCAAACAACTGGTCACATACTTCAAAATATCAGCTTTCATACCTTTTCACCAGTACAAACCATGCAAGTCTTGATACATCTTTGAAGCACCTGGATGGATGGATGGAGTATCATGAGCTATGAGCCTCTTTAAGTATTAGCCGTTTTACCTTACCCACCATGGGAATGCACAATCTACTATGCTGACGCAAAATGCCCTCACCATCGATTGAGAATAACTTCATACCTCCACTTTGCATTCGATTTTGTAAACTAACAAGTTAGGGATCGTCATATTGGCAAACCTTGGTTTCTCTAACTAAGGATGATTGCACCACCATACCTGCAAGAAACCTGCCAGAAATTGTATGATCAATTCAAACTCCTTGATTTGTTAAAGACTGAATATCCCTAGTCGTAGGCTACTTTTCAACAATAATCCAAGCCAAGTTGCCTATAGACTTTCTACTTAAAGCATTTGCCACCACATTTGTCTTTCCAGGATGATACAAGATAGTAAGATCATAATCTTTAAGTAGTTCCAACCATTGTCGTTGCCTCAGATTTAGATCCTTTTGCTTTAATATGTATTGCAAACTCTTATGATCAGTATAGACTTCACACGGTTCATCATAAAGTTAGTGGCGTCATATCTTGAGAGCAAATACAATAGCGGCCAACTTTAAGTCATGTGTCTGATAATTTTTCTCATGAATCTTTAGCTGTCGAGAAGTATATGCCACCACTTTATCATTATGCATTAAGACACCACCCAAACCAACTCTAGACACATCACTATAAATGGTGAAACTACCCTCCTATGTAGGTATGGTCAAAATAGGAGTTGTGGTCAATGTAGTCTTTAATTTCTGGAAACTCTCTTCACATACATCTGTCCACTGAAAAATCACACCTTTCTGAGTTAAACGTGTCAATGGAGTGGCTATCTTTGAGAAACCCTTCACAAATCGTCTGTAATATCCATCTAGCCCCAAGAAACTGCGTATCTCCGTAGGAGTATTAAGTCGTGGCCAATCCCGAGTAGCTTCTACCTTTCTTGGATCAACTTGAATCCCATCTCATGACACCATGTGTCTTAAAAAGGAAACTGTTCTTAACCAAAACTCGCATTTTGAGAACTTAGCATAAAGCCTTCGTTCTGTAAGTGTCTGCAATACAACTCTTAAATGATATTCATGCTCAGGCTTATCTCGAGAGTAAACCAAAATATCATCAATGAATACAATCACAAATTGGTCTAAGTATGGCTTGAATACCCTGTTCATGAGGTCAATAATTGTTGCAGGTGCATTACTCAATCCAAAAGATATCACCAAAAATTCAAAGTGCCCATATATGGTTCAAAAGGTTGTCTTTGAGATATCTTCGATCTTTATTCTCAGCTGATGATAACCTTATCTCAAATTAATTTTGGAAAAGTGAGTAGCACCTTGCAATTGATCGAATAGATCATCAATATGAGGTAACAAATATTTATTCTTTATTGTTACCTTATTCAACTGCTTGTAGTCCATGCACATTCTCATCGTGCCATCTTTCTTTTTCACAAATAACACTGGGGCACCCCAAGGTGATACGTTAGGCCTGGTGAACCCCTTATCAAGTAGCTTTTGGAGTTGGACCTTCAATTCTCTCAACTCAGCTGGAGCCATATGATATGGAGGTATAGAGATAGGTTGAGTGCTTAGCAATAAATCAATGTTGAACTCAATTTCTCTCATCGGATGTAGCCCAGGTAAGTCTTCTGGAAATACATCAATAAATTCTCACACAACTAGAATGCTATTGATAGTAACATCCTCCCCTCGAGTATCATAAATAGTAGCAATAAAACCAAAGCACCCATGATTAATCATTCGGCGTGCCTTTACATATAAGATATTATCTTTCCCTGTGTTAGAGGAGTCATACCTTTCCATACTATAGATGGTTCTCCAGGGAAATTAAAATATACCATATTAGTATAATAATCAACCAAAGCATAACATGATGCTAACCAATCCATGCCCATAATTATATTAAAGTCATATAGTGACAATGCTAATAAAGCAACTATTGTGTTCTTGCCTCTACAGATATAACACAATATCTATACACTCTATCCACTGATAAACTCTCCCTAACTGGAGTCATAACCATATATGGCACATTAAGAGTCTCAACAACTTGTCGTTCTAAAGATATAGCAAAAGATAGGGATACATATGAATACGTAAAACCAGGATCAATAAGAGCATATACCTCATAAGAAGTGATAGTAATAATACCTGTGACTACAACATTAGATCACTCAATATCCTGTCTAGCCATAGCAAATAATCTCAGTGGTCCACCTGCTCCCTGAGCAACCTGTGCACCCTATCGACTTTGTCCACGAGCACCTTGTGGAGCAGCCTTAGCTGGTTGAATCTGAGCCTGAGTATCTACCACATTTCTCTACACCTATATAGTAGCTTAACTAGTACCAGAATATCCCTTAGGACAAAATTTAGCAATATGACCTCTTTTACCACAAGTAAAACAAGGACCACCAATACCAAAGCAACGACCACTGTGATTCCTATCACAATTAGAACACCTTGGATGTTGTTCGGACTGGAAAGAATTAGCAAGATCATAATCTTTAAGTAGTTCCAACCATTGTCGTTGCCTCAGATTTAGATCCTTTTGCTTTAATATGTAATGCAAACTCTTCCCTTCTTCTGCATATGTTGTTGGCCTTGTCTAGCCGGATAACCACTCTTAGAAGATTGCACCACTGAATCTAACTGAGTAGGCCTAGATCGCCCACGATGAAATCTACTCTTGCATCTAGATGGAGCACTATGAAATCCACCTATATTACGTGCCTTCCTTTTTTCTCACTCAATTTTATCCATCTCCCAATAGGACTCACAATGAAGAGCAGTGTCAACCACAACTGAATATGTACCATTTTGCATATCTCGTATCACAGGACCATGGTAACGGTGCTCTAGTCCATCCATAAATCTTTTCACTTTCTTCCTTGGATCTGCAATAAAAAATGGGACATGCCTGAACAATTCTGTGAACTTTGCCTTATACTCTGTAACTGTCATATTGCCCTGATGCAGATTATGGAATTGACGTCTCATATCATCTTGTTTGCTCAATAAAATCAAGCTATCCTTAAATATTGCTGAAAACGCTGACCAGGTGATAGGTGGTAACCCTGCTCCTCAGCTCTCTGAATGGAAGTCCACCATGCCTCTAGAGATCCTGAGAACATAAAAATGGTAAATTCCAAACCATGAATCTCTTTCAACCCCAATGCAGTAAGTATCTTTTCATAACGATCAAGGAACTTTTAAGGCTTAATAAAAGTTGGTGTCGCATCAAACTTTGGTGGCTTAAGGTCCATGAAATTCTTAAGATCTTTGGGTTGCCTTGTAGTTGCAACTGGATAACCAACTTGTTGAGGAGCCAAATGTGGTGTCTGAGGCGCATCAACATTCAACTGATCATGTTCTTGCGTTTGGGTAGTAGTAGTCTGAGGAGCTAGGGTTCCACTCTGATTAGGCACTAATGCCTCTAATGTATTCAACAACCTCATCACAATATCTGTAGGTATAGTGATAGTAGGTGTAGTAGCTGACACTATTTGTGAGGCATCCTGAGCAGCCTGTTCCTGCACTTGCTCTAGGGCAATAGCTCGAGTCTGTCTCTCATTCATAACTCCTGATTGAGGAGCAGCAGATGCCCTGTCCAAGCCCTAGTAGGATGAGACCTACCCTGACTACCACTAGAGGTAATACTATGTCCCCCACCACTTTCAATAGTTGCATTAGCTCGAACAGCAGAGGAAGAGCCACGTCTCTTAGCCATCAGCGAAAAATATTTAAAAGTTAATCTTGATTCAACTCAAAGCACAAATAAGGAATGAAAAAGAGAATACATCATAAATGTTTAGTAGCCTCAAGGTCATAAGTATGAGCGCCTACATACCCATGAATAAGACTCTACCAAATACTGTTCCATAACCCAAGACTTAAAGCCTAGGCTCTGATACCAACTTTGTCACATCCCAAAATGCCCCTAGATGTGACTAGCACCCGCCCACACTATTTGTTGGGAGAGCCAAATATTCATACACACCCAAACTATCCAAGCACTGAGAATATAATATGTTCAACTACAAAACTCATCAATACTCATAACAATAAAGTACCTAGCAAACCAAAATCGCATATCAACGTATGAAAGGAAAATGTCACTTAACAGTAATATCTCTAGCCCAAATCCCACAATAAGATCATGGAGCATCTAATAAAGTGGTATGAGTTTAACTGTTACAAACCCCAAAAAGAAGAAAAATATAAACTATAATAGATAGAGCTAAAATAGTAGCCTCCACGAATAATGTAAAGGCTTACCTCAGCAACAGAGTCCACAGAAACAAACTCGCCAGCCACAAGATTCGCCCTCTGCAATAGTATCTGCATTGACATACAATTAAGAAGTGAGCTATATACAAATATAATCTAGTAACATTCTCAAGTCACTACTCTAATACCCCTGGAACAAGAGTTGTAAAATACATGTGCAAAATGGATATACATAAATAATATACACAAGTATATACTTCATAATCAACTCCATAAGTTCAAACAACTATTTAAAATGGTCACTATATGTTTCAATTCAATCCTCACTCAAAACTTGTCGTAAACGACAGTGAAGGAGATCAACCCATCACCCCGACAAGTCCATGATAACATGTATAATGCTCTAAAAATGTACTATAGTAGCGTATACAAAGCCCCTAACATATTATGGTAGCATAGGTATGCCCCTATTATATTATGATAGCTAAGTATGCCCCTAATAACCACATCACAATAATAAAGAAGGATATCCAGCATCACACCATATATAACTCATGAAAATATTCGATATTCTTCTCAAAAATAGCATACCTAGGGCTGATAAAAAAAACATAAACTTTGTCAAGCACATGTTTGTCCCAACATATGCACCATACAGAGAAAAATATATTTTTTTCTAAAGCTTATTTGAAAAGCAAGCACTAAAGCTTAAAGTCTCACTTACCTTGTTAATGACAAGTTCCACAACCTTGCATAAATAGAACACCCACCACAACAGCCCGTACTTGCCTCAATCTATGAAAAAGATATTGATTATCGATATCAATTATATTGGCCAAACTCAAGTCTCAATATTCCTAGTCTTCAAGTTTAGGATTAAACCCTAAGACCCAATATCTTAGACTATAATTTAATTGTAAATGTATTCTTAATCTCATTGCTAAACCTAATTGGTGAAAATTCTGGTAAATATATTTTCAAGTTACAAGAGCACACAATAACAAGAAAATTCCAGCATTTTATCACCCAAAATAGTGGTACAAAGATCAAATTGATTCTATGTATGAATTTCTCCGAATAGCCTTGATGAGCCGTGTGTTTTCTTCCAAGAGAAAAGAATAGAAAGCTGGGCTACCTTTTTTTCCTACTGCAACATATCACTGAATCTTTTAGGGTTGGGCTACTCTTTGTTTTCATAAAAATTATTAATGGTTAAAATTACCAATAACCCTTCAATAAAATATAAGGGTTATTACATTAACACCAATAGATAAATGGTGCAGAGGAGAAATTGATCAAGAATTACTAATATAGTAAGAAACTTCTTTGAATAGATTGTCTGTCTCTCATTCATAACTCCTGATTGAGGAGCAGCAGATGCCCTGTCCAAGCCCTAGTAGGATGAGACCTACCCTGACTACCACTAGAGGTAATACTATGTCCCCCACCACTTTCAATAGTTGCATTAGCTCGAACAGCAGAGGAAGAGCCACGTCTCTTAGCCCTCCATCCAGTGGGAGGAGGCTTTTAGAGACATAAGACAAGAAATACTTCCTAGAGTCAATTTTGATCATTCCCCAATTTCTTTGGATTGTGGAAACTAGATCCATAAGAAGTTGTATTTTAAATTTGAAAATTGGTGGCTCGAGGTGGATGGTTTCAAAGAATTGATACAAAAGTGGTGGAATGAGTACGAGGTACAAGGCTGCCCTTATTTTAAGTTAGGCAGTATACTTAAAATGTTAAAGAGCAAGTTTAAGGAATGGAGTAGAACAACTTTTGAGGAACTAGCAAATAAAAAGAACAACCTTCTGAATAAATAGTTAAGTTATATCAAACTCAGGACAATAGTGAACTTAGTGCACATGAGCTGATGATCAGGGCAAAAATTATGGTTGAACTGAAGGAATTGGCCAAAGAAGAGGAAGCAAGCTGGAGACTGAAATCTAGAGGTTTGTGTCTTCAACAGTGGGATAAAAAGACTAAATTTTCTAGAGAATAGCCACTGCTCATAAGAGGTACAATACCATAGAGAGATTGAATGTCGAGAATGAAGTTATGGTACAAATACCTGAGATTAAAAGAACTATGGTGGATTTCTATGTGAAAGTATACTCAGAAAAAAACTTGGAGGCCCTCTTTTGAATTCCCAGATTGTCCCAAATTCAATGATGAAGAAAGTGAATGGCTGGAAAGACCTTTTCCAGAGGCAGAGGTCCTCAAAATTATTAATATGTGTGCAATGATAAAGGCACCAGACCCTGATGGCTTCACAATTATTTTCTTAAAGAGTTTTGGGGATTTCTCAAAGAAGATATAATGGCCACGGTTCAAAATTTCCATTAGGTTTCCGAGAAGTCCTTTAATGCTACTATTGGAAGGTAAGCATCCACCACAATTAGGGATCAAGTCCCTAGATACAGTAACAGTAAGAATGAAGAAGACAAGTAAATAACACACAAGAAATTACATTGAAAAACTCCTTACTCAACAGAGGAACAACTACGACCTATCCAACAGGATTCTCAAACCCCAACAATCCACTAAATAAACGAGCAAAGTAGTCAAATACAACACACTGTTTATTTTCCCCACCCTCTCTTTATTTCCCCATTGCAACCTACATTACAAGACATGATCAACTCTCTAAAACACTAGCCTATACTCTCATTAACCTAGATGAAGTTAGACTCCTAACCTAAAAGATTTCAAGGCAACAGCTTTCCAACAATCCCACGATAATCTTGACATAAGATAAACACATAATGATCAGCTTTCCTTTATAGATTAGGAAGTCACCTTACAATTTCATGAACTGAATACTACATCAAACTTAGAAGAAAACTATAGACTCTTCCTATCAGGTCCCTTAGAAGTTGATGTTGCATCTCTCAAGTGGTACCAAAAGAGAACTTTTCTATTGAATATCCACTTTTTCATTTCTTGAAAGTTTTCTTTGTTCCTCGCACATGATTCTTTTATACCCATACGAGGGGGCATGTAAAAGACCGATGGTCCTTTAGTACAATGAAGGTCAAGTCTCACCAATCATGTCAACTTTTCCAGCTATATCCTAACAAATCCTTTTTAGTAATGTCAACCTAATACTGACTTGGTCCTCATATTGTACCAATAGTTTGTTAGTCATCGAAATGATTAGTTAACATTTTCCCCTTTTGATGACAAACTGTTACCCCATTTCATAACTATTGCTTGCCCTTGTCCATTAATATCAATTCCTCCTGAACCTGTTTCCCTTGAGTTAATTTCCCTAAACCTGTTCCCCCTGAGTTATTTGCCCCCACTTTGGCTTATCTTCACCCTTTTGGCATCATTAAAAACATATGCAGTAAACTAAGGTAAAGATCATATGTATTGAATTCAGAGTCAATAAGACAACATAACACAAACAATACCATAGATGCATAAGAACATAACACCGAGATATATTCATTCAAACTAAGTTCACAAAGGGAAGTTACATTAAACAGTAGTAGAGAATAATAAAACATGCCAGAACTAAACCATGAACAAAAAGGAAGGGATGACATAGAAAGTAGGGTAGCCTAGGGACCAGAAGGTTTGGAGCCTAGGGATTAAAGGATAAGAGTCATTCTGGCGTTTGAATCCTAATGGCCTTGGAGATGTTGTTAAGCCTCGACCTCCAATGCAAGTCTGTTATTCTATTTCTTTATCCTAGAAAATTTGACAAAACCAGGTCTCTCAGACACTCTTTATGCCAGTTGTGCCTTTAAGGCCACAATTTCTGCATCCCTGGCTGAGAGTGCAATAGTTAACTCTTCAACTTGCATCTTTAATGCCTCTTGCTAGGTGATGAGATCAGAAACTTGTGACTTGGGCCTGTTACCAACTCTCCCTTCACTAAATTCACATTCTACCAGGTGGTTTCTGAGAAGGACTACTTGATGGTACCGGGTACCCCCTTCTTCAGTCTAACCCCAAAATGGTCAAACACATAGTTGAGTAAATAACCATATGCAAGACCATGTTTACCATCTTTTGCGATCATCACTTTATGAATATGCTCCATCATCGATGCAGGAAGATTAATGGCTTCCAACTTACTCATGCCCTTCATCAAAAATAGATCAACAATAGTTGTGATGGTTTTTTCTCAATACAGCATAGAAGGACTTTGTTCACAAGCTCAAAGTAGAGCTGGTTCTTCCCCTTGTGAAATTTCTTCAAAAGGCCAGCAGAGCTTAAATTTGGCAGTTTTCATGCCTCCACATTGAAACTCTTTGCAGGAGCACAATCTAGCATACTCCTTATCCCCTCTCTTTTAACCTTCTGAAGGGTACACAAAATCTCTTCATCAATACAAAATGCAAGATCACCAATGGAAGTATTGAAACTTCCATCCTCTAAGAACTCAATGTTATAATAGAACTATCTCACTTCCCACTCATGCAAAGTAGGAACTGGCCACTGAAACAAATGTCCCATCCTTGTATCACAACCGCATCAACCAAGTCCCTCATGCCACATTTTTCTCTAGCTTCAGGCGCGAAAACCCGCCCACTCAACGCCTTTTGTTTTTCCAAAATTTGAATTTTTCTTCTTTGCTTAGAACTTTATAAACCTTTGCCCTTTTGGCTTGCATCGAAGATAACATGGACACTATCTTCAACACAAAGGGTTCTTTTATTGAATACTCTATAAGTTTTGTTGTTGAAAGAGTATCTAACAAAGACACTTTTGTCACTGTTTGAGTTAAATTTTACCCGTTCCTCTTTACCATTGATAAGCACAAAGCACTTGCATCCAAAAGCTCTTAGATGGCTGATACTAGGCTTGTGCCCAAACAAGAGTTCATAGGGAGTCTTGTTTTTCCTTTAGCACAAGCTTCACATACCTTGATATTGATGAAGTTTATTCTGGGCAATCCATGAACTAGGTCTTTGGAAACCAACTTATTTAGTAGTGATGGACTAACATGACCTAGCCTTGGATGCCATAGATCACTTGTCTCATCTTGAACCTTAAGGCAAGTCAAATTGTCATCCCTAGCAGTACTAGATCATCAACATACTTATTTTTGCATCTCTTGGCTGTAAGTATCAACTCCTTGGTCATCAAGTTTGTGACAATACACTTATCGGACAAGAACCTCACTTCATTTCCTTTGTTGCAGATTTGAGATACTCTAATAAGACTATCTTTCAATCCATTTACATAGTACACATCTTCAATTGAATTTTCAAAAAAATTACCAATTCTTCTAATTAACATGATGTAACCTTTCTTCCCATTATCAAATGATACACTGCCACCTTGCATTCCTTTCAAAGAGAGGAAGTGTTTAGTCCTCCCAGTCATATGCTTGGAGTATCCACTGGTCATGAACCAACATTGACTATTTCCTCTAAACTGTTCCTACACAATGCTCATTTGTCAGTGTTGGCAACCCATTTTAATCTGAGTTCCCAAAAAGGAGATAAAGGCACAATCACATCCTTCTTGGTTCAGATAGGCAACTTTTTGTTGCCCCTTTTTGAGTTGGAACCAAGTTCCATATATGCATTCTTATTTCTAGGGTACTGAGTGTCACGACCCAAACTAGAGCCTAGACGTCACACAGTGAATGGGGAACCCGAAGGGACCCCAAACAAGTCTCTTAGGATATCATACACACATCCTTGGTCACGGAAGCAAGATATCAACAACATAGATATAAATAAGAGGATTTGGGACTAAGGGAAAGAGTTTAATACTTGTATAACATAGAAGACTCAAATCTCAAAGCATAATTACATCACTTGTCTAACAACACCTCTAAACATGGAATTGAGCTGGGCCACAACACTTTTTGGGCTTATACTCAGAGTCATAAGCATCCAAAGAAAGAAAAGAGTCTTTACATAGCATGAAATCAATAGATACTGTCCTTGGAGTTGAGGACTCACCAAAGCTTACTTCAAGAGATAATACTAGCCACGTAGAGGAGGACGATGATCGAACGGAGCTCCGGTCCCTATATTATAATATCATGTAGGTATAGAGAATGCGTTAGTACATTTGAATATACTAAGTATGTAGGATGCAATACAACAAGAGTACGGCCATACCATCCCCTGACAAAATGATTTAGGCTTGGTACCCCCTCAACAAGGCAACCGAGGCTTGGATACCCTTGACAAGGTGATTGAGGCTTGATACCCCCTTAACAAAGCAACCAAGGCTTGACACCCCCTCATCAAGGTGATTGAGACATGTCACCCTTTCAACAAGGTGATTGAGGCATGACACCCTCCAAAAAGGTGTTCAACTTGCAATATCATAGATATTTTTCATGAATTCAACACATATATACATTCCTTTCATCATCATAAAGTCACTTGGCTTATAAGTCATATAATAGAACATCAATAACTCAAGAATCTTTAACAAGACATTTTATTAAACACTTGGGGGTATGTAATGCTCGTTTAAAATCATGTAATACAGAGTGAAATCATGTGAGAAAAATCAATGTAAATCAACCCACCAACACTTGGTAACACCCTCATGTAAGATACATTGAAATCCCTCATCAAATCTCATAATAGATCATAGATTTATAACTCAAAACATGCATAGTAGCAATAGACAAACCATCTCATAGTATAAGCTTGAAATGGGTAGATATGTGTTTCCAATCACCATTTCACAAAATCCCAACATAGTTTATAATCATAACCCATAATAAGTAATACCGTAGATAATACAACTTGTAAACATAAAAATTTTCATAAAAAGGAAGATTGGACACCATCGGTGAAAGGACCTAATGGTTGAAACCTACATACCTCAAATTTGGGGATTCCCTTGATGAAGATTTGAGAACTTAAAACTTGAATGAAGTTCTTGAGATTCGAAATTAAGCTTGGGACATTTGAATTTGGATGAAATATTTGGTTAAGTATTGCAGAGGGTTTTGAGAGAGTTTTAAAGTGATATAGAATTGAAAATGGCTAAGCATAGGCATTTTTACGCATAAAAAAGTATGAAGCCAAGACCCCAAGGTTTTAGGTTGAAACTGGACAGTAAAAGAAGTGCAAACACCACTTCTCTAGGTTTGCATCGTGGAGTGGTCGGAGACCCTCACTGGAAAATGCAAAGTTGGCGACATTTGTTTTTTGCTACAGGTCTTCTAAAATTCAGGTTATACCCATATTCCACTCAATTTTGCCCCTGATCAGGAATGTAAAGTCAGATTTTTGATATCATGCACGGATGAGATATATAGAAATTATAATTATGGGCATTTTCGAGGCACATTTTCAGACATTTTTGGGTTCATTTTAATATCTCCCCCTTAGGAACATTCACCCCCGAATGTCAAAGAAATGTACATAAGAGAAGTAATCATGAAAATTCCAGTCCAACATGAATGCAACAAATGCACTTAAACATCATTTTCAAAATCTCAACATGAATGTCAAAATCACTATAATTTGTCAACATAAACATGAATGCACGCAAATGACACAAGGGCTAAAACTGAAAACTTGAAATCATATAAAGGACTTAGTTGTCATCTTAGGCTTGAATAGAGTGAAAGAGATACAGTATCGCTTCTCCATGTCCGCATCGACTTCCCTAGTGACACCTTTAACTTGTTGTTCCTCCCAAAGGACTTTGACGAATGCTACATCTTTGTTCCTCAACCTTCTCACTTGTCAACCCAAAATATCCACTGGGATCCCTTCATAGGCCAAATCATCCTTGTCACACCACAACCTCTAAAGACACCATAGTACTTGAGTCACCACACACCACCTCAACATAGACACATGGAAGATTGGACGAACCATATTCATATCAATGGGTAACTCCAATTCATGGGCCACCTTACCAATTCTCCTCAACTCCCTATAAGGACCCTCACACTTTGGGCTCGATCGTCAACCTTATACACACATAGCCCACCTTGGTACCCAAAGCCACCATCTCCCCCTTGAGAGAAAACCTCTATTTTCAACTTCACCCAACCTCATTTCAAACCTAGTCAATCGGTGTACTTCTCTAACCACCTTTTTGCTACCCAAAGATTCCCACTTTCCATAATTAGTAAGCAGCCTCACATTCCTCAAAATTCACAACATCACCCTCAAATGATCCACAAGTTGTTCCTCAAATGATCCACAGGCTCTTCCTCTCTTCCGAAAATGAGTCAACATATCATCGGTGAAGACCACCACAATATTTCAAGGTAGGGTTTAAAGACCCTATTCATGAGACCTATAGACAAAGCCGGTGCACTAGCCAAACCAAAATACACTACCCTAAATTCAAAATATCGAAAAGGACATCAAGGACTCATTGACAACCGAAATTGACTCAATAGGAAGGAGCTTAGTCTCAACATTCCTAATCTTACAAGATGATAAATGCAACCCCTTAGAGATTAATTGGACCTTAAGACAAGAAATAAACCTATCCCTTCACCACCACTCTATAATTCCCCATTCAAGGACGGGTTTAATAAGGAATTGAAATCTAACTTTATGGGTCCTACAATCAATGGAGACATATATGCATGTAACTAACCATCCCAAGAATGACATCAAAATCCAGCATATCTAAATTCTACAAAATCACAAGGCAAGAGCTAATGCAATATGACCACGGGACAATTTCTATAGACTCCTCTAGCAACAATAGACTCGCCAATTGGGTAGACACCAAAAGGGTTCACATAACAATTCGGGATACACATAAAGCCCACTAGCAACAAAAGGAATAATGAAAGAGATAGTGACACCCGGGCCTATCAATGCATACACATCAAAGTCAAGGAAACTTGAACATACTAGTAACTGCATCAGGCACCTCATCCCCTCCTTGCCTCCCTTAAAGATCATAGAATCGATTATATTGTGGAGCACCCCCTTGGCCACCTTGAGCCTCTTGATCAACATGACCATCTTATATTTAAAATCGACCACCTTTACACCTTTTTCGAGCATATGGACAATCAACTAGCTTGTGACCCACTTTACTACAACCATAACAAGTATTGGTCTTCCTCAAGCATAGGCCATCATGGTTCCTCCCACACCTTTAACACTTAGGATTAGTTCTCCCATCATTGTAATCTTACCATTTTGAGTTAGACACCTCATCAATAGTCAACCTCTTGTTTGGAGCATCATTGGACTCTTGATCTTGGGAGCTACCATCAAATCGAGCCCTCTCGAACCCCTTAATTCTCCTCTTTTTAAGTTTCTCCCCCTCAAGCTGCTCGGCATAAGTTCTTAGCTGAGATAAATCCATGTCACTCACAAGCACATAGTATGACACTTCTCATTAACCAAGTCGGACACCCCCAACACAAACGTATTCATCCTTGACCTCGGATCGGTAATCAATTGTGGGGCATACTTGGAGAGTTGGTTGAACTTGAGGGAATACTACCTCACACTCATAGAACCTTGCTTAAGATTCATAAACTCCATCATTTTAGCCTCCCTTATATCGATAAGAAAGAATTAATTGAGGAATACGGCTTTGAACTCCTCCCAAGGAATAGCATCATGATTTTCTCTCTCCATCTTCCATTGCACAAATCAAATTTGAGCCACACCTTTGAGTTGGTAAGCGCCAACTCCGCCTTTTCCTCTGAAGTCACCCCTATGATAGTCAACACCTTTGTACACCTCATTAATGAACTCTTGGGGATCCTCATCCACCTTAGACCCATGGAACTCTAGTGGATTCAGTCTAGTAAAGTCCCTTACTTTTGAGGCCAGAGTGAGAGCATGAGGGGCTTAGGCCCCTTGGTTGATTTGGTTGGCCATGGCATAGGCCAACATAGTGATAGCATTCTGGAACTCAATCTTGGTAGCCCCTCCATCTTAAGAAGCTTGAGGGGCGGGATAAGCCAATTGTCCCATAGGTTTATGGCCGCTTCTTGGTCTTCCTCTTTGTAATGGCATGATTAACAACTAGAAGAGCAAAGAACATTAGTTAGGGGAAAAACCTTACTTTACAACTAAGGCATGATATAGACCATAAAGAAGTGAAACATTTTCTAAAACGCCTCATAGCCCCTTACTCATAGTCGTGGCGCGCTTCACAATCATCAATAAGACTCTAATTGACGTGGTATGTTGGATTTCGAGGACTATTAATAACCTAGTGCTCTGATACTAAGTTTGTCACGACCCAAGCTAGGACCTAGACGTGACACGATGAATAGGGAACTTGAAGGGACCCCAAACAAGCCTCTTAGTATATTATACACACATTCTTGGTCGTGGAAGCAAGATATCAACAACATAGACATAATAAGGGGATTCAGGACTAAGGAAAAGAGTTTACTACTTGTATAACATAGAAAAGTCAAAGATCAAAGCATAATTACATCACTTATCCAACAACACCTCTAAACATGAAATTGAGCGGGGGCCACGACACTTTTCGGGCTCACTCTCATAGTCATAAGCATCCAACAAAAGAAAAGAGTCTTTACATAGCATGAAATCAATAGATATTGTCCTTGGAGTTGAGGACTCACCAAAGCTTACTTTAAGAGCTAATACTAGCCACGTAGAGGAGGAGGATAATCAAACAGAGCTCTAGTCCCTATATTGTCCTTGAAGTTGAGGACTCACCAAAGCTTGCTTCAAGAGATAATACTAGCCATGTGGAGGAGGAAGATGATCAAATAGAGCTCTGGTCCCTACATGGTAATATCATATAGGCATAGAGTATGCATTAGTACGTATGAATATACTAAGCATGTAGGATGCAATGCAACAAGAGATAGACAACATAGTCAAAATGCATAATAATAGGCAAGGGATAAGAGTAATAACAACATGACATGCATGATCAATGCTTGAAGTAAAACATGCTTATATAGAACATATTACATGTGTAGGAAGAGACCATCATCATAGACCAAGCAAACTATTACTCAAACTCCAAGGCATACCACCCCCTTGAAAGGTGATTGAGGTATATACCCCTCAATTGGTAGTACGGGCATACCATCCCCCGACAAGATGATTGAGGCTTGGTACCCCCTCAACAAGGAAACTGAGGCTTGACACCCCCTCGACAAGGTAATTGAGGCTTGACACCCCATCAAAAAGGAAACTGAGTCTTGGCACCCCCTCGTCAAGGTGATTAAGACATGGCACCCTCTCAACAAGGTGATTGAGGCATGACACCCCCTCAACAAGGTATTCAACTTGCAACATCATAGATACTTTTCATAAATTCAACACATATATTCATTCGTTTCATCATCATAAAGTCACTAAGCTCATAAGTTATGCAATAGAACATTAATAACTCAAGAATCCTTAATAAGTCATGCAATAGAAAATTAATAACTCAAGAATCCTTAACAAGATATTTTATCAAACACATTGCGGGTGCGTAATGCTCGTTTAAAATCATACAATTTAAGAGTGAAATCATGTGATAAAAATCAATGTAAGTCAACCCACCAACACTTAGTAACACCCTCATGTAAGATACATTAAAATCCCTCATCAAATCTCATAATAGATCATAGATTTATAATTCAAAATATGCATAGTCGCAATAGACAAACCATCTTATAGTATAAGCTTGAAATAGGTAGATATGTGTTTCCAATCACCATTTCACAAAACTCCAACATAGTTTATAATCATAATCTATAATAAGTTACATCCATAGATAATACAACTTGAAAACATGCACATTTCATAAAAAGGAAGATTGGACACCATAGGTGAAAGGAACCATTGGTTGAAACCCACATACCTCAAATTTGGGAATTCCCTTGATGAAGATTTGAATGATAACTTGAAGCTTAAATGAAGTTCTTTAGATTCGGAATTAAGCTTGGGACACTTGAATTTGGATAAAATATTTGATTAAGTGTTAGAGAGGGTTTTGAGAGAGTTTTAGAGTGATATAGGGTTGAAAAATAGCTAAGTATATGTATTTTTACATATAACGGGGCATGGGGTTAAGACCCCAAGGTTTTAGGCCAAAATTGAAAAATTAAGGAAGTGCAAACACCACGCGGACTCTCACTGGAAAATGCAAAGTTGGTGAAATTCATTTTCGTTACGGGTCTTCTAAAATTTGGATTATATTCATTTCTCACTCAATTTTGTTCCCTAATCAAGAATATTATGTCGGATTTTCGATATCATGAATGAATTGTGAGATATATGAAAATTACGATTATGGGCATTTTTTAGGCACATTTTCGGATATTTTGGGGTCGTTTCAATGAGAATGTTGTTTCCTCAGAATTTGCTTTACAACTGCACAATCATCTTTTTATTGTCCATTTTTACCACAATGCAAACACAACAAATTATCAGACTTTGATACATATTTGCTATGGGGATTGTAGAGAGGATCAATTTTGTTTACAAATCCTAACCCCTTTTTCTCATTCCCCTTATGATTTGTCATTTCACCTAGGAGTTTAGAAGAATTTGACTATTTCAGTGATTTGTTTAGATCATACTTTTCTTTTACTATGTCCTTCTCTAGCACAACATTTCTTTCTAAGGTAGCATCAGTTTCAACTCAGAATCTTTCAATTTTTCTTCGAGAATAAGTTCAAGCTCACTGACTTTACCCTTGAGCTTGACATCTGATTTAGACTCATTTTCCAACAAATTTAGAAGCTCAATTTTCTCAGCTTCTAAAGACAAAATCTTTCCTTCAATATCATATATTTAAGTAGCTAATGCAATTTCTTTATCTTGAAAAATGTCAATGCTATTGTTCAAAACATCCTTATTAGCAGTGAGTTCACAGATAGAATCAATCAGAACACATACAAGCTTCTTTAATTTTTAATAGAATAAAGATCCAGGTTCTCTTTTAGATTAAGTAACGTTACCTCATCTTCTGCTTCATTGTCAGATTGTGCCATGAAGGCAAATAACTTGTCAAAGTTCTCATTATCATCCTTCACAGCCATCATAAAAGAGTCTTTAGGTTGTTCAATCTCTGCTGAGTCACTGGATGAGTTCCCCCACACTCCCAGAGCCTTCATCACTATCCTATCTGCGACAGCTTTCCTTCTGAATTTTTCTGGGACCTGGTCATTATGTTTGTCATTTCCAAACTTAGAGTTGTCTTTGAAATCAGCCTTGCCTTAAGGACACTCCCTGATGTAGTGTCCAAGTTTTCCATATCCATGACTCAACTCCATATTATTTAAAAATCTCCTAATGTTTCCTTTCTTCACAAACCCATTGTTTCTCTTTATGATCTTCTTGAATCTTCTAGTTAGATAGGCCATGTCCACACTATCAATCTCATTATCGTTGTGAGCTAACTGAAGAGCTAGGGATTTATCCTTCTTGCCTTCCCTTTTTGCAAAATCATGTTGCTTTTTCAGCTTATGAGTTTGAAGATTTCCAATGAGGATGTCCATAGTCAGGGTCTTCAGATCCTTGGATTCAGTTATAACATCCACTTTACTCTCCTAGGACTTAGGCAGTACTCTGAGAATCTTCTTGACCTATTTACTCTAACTAATTGGTTCACTTAGGCACTCCCATTCATTTGTTATAGCAGTGAACCTGGTGTGCGTGTCGTGTATGGACTCTCCCTCCTCGTTCATGATAAAGTCCTCATACTGGGAGGTTAGCATATCTACCTTGGACACCTTTACCTGTTCCATACCTTTATGAGCATTTTCAGGCAGTCCTATATTTCTTTTGTCGACTCACATACTAAGATTCGATTGTACTCCTCAGCGCTTATGCCGCAAAAAATTAGTTTTTTAGCCTTGTAGTTCTTTTCTATCTTTTTCCTGTCTGCTTCAGTATATGGTTGCCTAGTTTTAGGGACAACTCTGGTTATCTCACCTTCCTTCAATTCAACTATAGGAATATAAGGGCCATCCAGAACAATACCCCACAATTCACCATCCTCTGCCATGAGGAGTCATGCATTCGATTTTTCCACCACCCATAGAACTGACCGTTGAATCTAGGTGTTCTTATGGATGATTGTCCCTCTTTGAGATTTAATGGAGCAGCCATATGATATAGGAATATCTCTAGGTGTGAGCCAATTAGTGATCCCTACTCTGATACTAATTGTTAGAATATAAGCATCCACCTCAATTAGGGATCATGTCTCTAGATACAGTAATAGTAAGAACAAGGAAGATAAGTAAAGAACACACAAAATTTTACGTGAAAAAACTCCTTGCTCAAGGGAGGAACAACCACAACCTATCCAACAGAATTTTCAAAACCCAACAATCCACTAAATGAACAAGCAACGTAGTCAAATGCAACACACTATTTATTTGCCCAACCCTCTCTTTGTTACCCACTTGCAACCTACATTACAAGACATGAGTAACTCTCTAAAACACTAGCCTACATTCTCATCAACCTATATGAAGTTAAACTCCTACCTAAAAGACTTCAAGGCAACAACTTACCAAGAATCCCACGATAATCTTGACAAAAGATAAACACCCAATGATCAGCTTTCCTTTATAGATTAGGAAGTGGCCTTACAATTTCATGAACTGAATATTACATCAAACTAAGAAGAAAACTATAGACTCTTTCTATCAGGTCCCTTAGAAGTTGATGTTGTATCTCAAGTGGTGCCAAAAGAGAACTTCTTGATCTATTGAATATTCACTTTTAAATTTCTTGAAAGTTGTCTTGTTCCTCGCACATAAATCTTTTATACCCACACGAGGGGGCATGTAAAAGACTGTTGGTCCTTTAGTATAATGAAGGTCAAATCTCACCAACCATGTAAGCTTTTCCAGCTGTATCCCAAAGACAGCCTTTTTAGTAGCGCCAACCTGATACTGACCTGGTTCTCATATTGTACCAATAGTTTGTTAGTCATCAAAATGATTAATTAACAGCTACATTCAATGCTTTTACTCCTAAGAAGAATGATGCCAAAGAATTGAAAGATTTTAGACCTATAAGTCTTATAGGTGGGGTATACAAGATCTTATCCAAGCTTATAACAGAAACAATTGAAAGCAGTGATGGGAAAGTTGGTTGATGTGCACCAAATGGTGTTTTTCAAAGGAAGGCAAATTATGGATGTTGTAGCAATGGCTAATGAATTAGTTGATTCCAAAATCAAATCAAAGAAGTCAGGAATCCTATAAGTTGGATATTGAAAAGGTCTATGATCATGTCAACTGGGAGTTCATGCTGACTATTCTCAAACGCATGGGTTTTGGAAACAAATGTATTAATTGGATAAGAATTTGCAATTCTAGTGTAAAACTTTTTGTTTTGATCAATGGGAGCCCTGAAGGTTTTTTTTTTTCAAACTTAGAGAGGTCTTAGACAAGGTGATCTAATGTCACCTTTTCTATTTTCGTTAACCATGGAGGGACTTAATCATATGATTAAGGTTGCTAGTCTAATGATTGGATAAGGGGTTTTGGTTTTCAATCTAATGGCACCGAAGGAATGGAAATATCCTATCTATTGTATGCCAGATGATTCTCTAGTTTTTTTGTGAAGCTGAAGTGGACCAGATCAGACATCAAGAGTGATTCTTACCATCTTTGAAGCTGTATCAGAATTACATATTACTCGGTCCAAGAGTTCCCTATACCTAGTTAATGATGTACCAAATTTGTTGTCTCTGATGGCCAATATTTGATGTCAGGTGGGTGCTTTACTTACAATCTATTTGGGGATGCCTTTGGGAACCAAAAGCCTCTCTACAGAGATCTGGAATAGAGTTGTAGAAAGATGAAAGATGTGATAAAAAACTATCAAGCTGGAAATCTCAGTACCTATCTTTAGGTGGTAGACTAACTCTTATTAACTCTGTATTGGATGCGTTACCTACATATATGATGTCTATTTTCCCTTTACCCAAAGGGATTGAAAAAGAGATTGATAGATTGAGAAGAAATTTTCGCTGGCAAGGTAATAAGGAGAATAAAACCATTAATCTAGTTAATTGGGATGCTCTAACTTTAAGCAAAAAACATGGTGGTTTGGGTATAAAGAAACTGAGACTACACAACAGAAGTTTGTTACAAAAATGGCTATGGAGGTTCAACAATGAGGACACGACACTTGGGAAGGTTCTAATCTCCCAAAAATATCGGATGCTAAATCAGTGGACTACACACAAAGTCAACAGTCCGCATGGTTGTAGTGTTTGGAGATCTATTCGAAACCAGTGGCAGAATTTTTGCGATAATGTGGAGACTATTGTGAGCAATGGTATGAAGACAGATTTATGAGCTGATCATTGGATTGGGCAGAACAATTTGATGTCTACGTTCATGATCCTTTAGTCAATAAGTCTAAAACAGCATGACATGATCAATCAATTGTCGAGTCCACAAGGTTGGGATCTGATTTTTAGAAGAGCTTTAAAAGATTGGGAAATTGAGAGATTTATCAAAACGTTGCAGTTATTAGGATCTTTTGGTAGCACATCGGATTGCCCTGATAGACACAGATGGAAAATGAATAGCAAAGGAATTCTTACACTGCAAGACAACTATAAATGTTTGGCATATATTTTTTTGTATGTTGGGGATAAAATAGGCAATACCTGGATCTACTTTAGGGTTTCTAAGCAGCCGGTGGAGTGTAGGGTACAGAAGAGGGGAGGAGGATTGTGGAAGGTCATCCCAGCTTGCATCTGGTGGAGTGTGTGGAAAGAAAGGAATTCCAGGTTTTTTGAAGGCACTAGCAGTTCTATCCATAAAATGTTTTTGGTGTAAACAAAGTATATGGAAGAAGTAGGTGGCTTAGTTGATTTAATTGACAATGTATAAGATTATAGGTTGTGGACAGTGGTCTTTTGTACGTTCTGGTTGTTTTTGTAAAGATCTAAACTTAACATTTTTTTGAGGTGTCTAAGTTTTGCTTAACAGAAATACAATTGCTACCTTCCTCAAAAACAAAAGGTATCACGGGCCTTTCCTTGTAATCAGGGCCAACTCTATTCAGGGTGTAGAGAATGAGATCATCTTGTACAATAGGAGAACCAACAGGACCAAGGTTGTCTGCCATAGTGCGGATCTGCTGAAGATACTTAGACATAGTTGGTTCACCTTGTTGATTTACTGAGAGGCATTCTTTAAGTGACATGATTCGTAATTTGGATTTTCTTGCATATGTTTTATGGATTATTGTCTTGGCATAGTGAGAAGTCTGGGAAGATGTCACACAATGGTACAATAGCCTCTAAAAAATGAGGCCAAGATGGCATGAAGGATCAATTTGTCCTGTATAAAAATTGGTTTCATCATCAGGAACTTATACAGAGCCATTTATATACCCCATGAGATTGTGTCTGATGAGAAGAGAGTGTAACTGAGCTTTACACGAAACAAGGTTGGTGGAAGTCAGTTTTAATGGTAATTATGTGGTAGCATTGATGCACACAAGCACCTCACCAGAGTGTGATGCTATGTTGGGAGTGTTATTGACTGTATCACGAGATGAGTCATCTGGTGTCTTTGGATCAGTAGCCATGGAGGAAGGGAAAAAAAAAGATAATAAAAAGAGAGGTCGGATCGAGGTTGCAGTTAAGCAAAGCTATATCTGATACCATACGAGATACTTCATATGAGAGATAAGAATTCTATATTTTATTTAATGTAGAATACACAACTACAATCTCATACAGTTCCTAAAATCAAGTGATTTGACTGCTGCTTTCATGGGATTTTGGTTGAGTGCAGGTTTGCTATTTGATTTGCTCTAATCTTGCAAATATTTAGTATCATTAACAGTGGCTCTTTTTCCTTATTTTATCTTCATTTTCATCTCTGGTGTTGGATTAAATTGCTAGATTTCTTTTTTTTTTTTTTTTGCATAAAGGTGTTAAATGATTGCCCAGGCAATCTTGATTTCTGGTATCGTCATATTTCAAAAGGGGCTTGGCCTTTCTCTACTTCAGATCATGGTTGGCCTATTTCAGATTGTACTGCAGAGGGACTAAAAGTAGGCATTTTTGTTAAACCTTCATGACTCGTCGAGACATTTTTATTTGTAGTAATCTAATTTCTCTGGGCCATGTCCCCCAGGCATGTCTTCTACTCTCTAAACTACCTGTGGAAATTGTTGGTGAACCATTGAAGGCAAACCGTTTGTATGATGCTGTAAATGTTTTGCTGTCATTACAGGTAATAGGCTTTTTTCTTGTAGTTGGAAAATATTCTCATTAGATTAGCCTTTTGATTAGGGGGTGGCCTCAGTCAGCGTGGTTTGGTTTTGCAGAAGTCCCATTCAGCTTTTTGGTTTTCTATATGTCGATTTTGGTAACTGAAACTAAACTAGTTTCATGTCTGTATGAAGCTTGGTTTGGTTTTCAAAATGTTGATTTTGGTTCTTTGGTTAATTGAGAAATCACACCCTTGAAACTGAACTCCAAACTGAACAATCAAAGTTATAAAAATATCAACTGTGAAATTAAAAATTTCGTATATGTCATTTTTTTCATTCTCTCCAGTTTTATGCCCACCCGTGCTTCTAATTCTTGCAATTGGATTCTTGATAGTTACATCAATTTGCATTTGGTTTTTCTAATTCTCATGAAATTGCACATTCCAGTGAATTATTAATGAAGTCTTGTCTATGATTTAATCTGCAGAATCCTAATGGTGGCATCGGGACATATGAACCAGCAAGGTCATATCCATGGTTGGAGGTAATCAGTTTGGCAAATGACTTTAGTTCCACGCCAATGAGTTTTTGCTTTTACATCGAGGAACACGCTGATACCTATAATCCATTTGATTGTTTTAGTTGTTCATTCGTGTAATCCATTTGGGCCAACCTGACTTTTTGGTTTTCTCTGCATTTATTTGCCATTTTTATCGTTTGAAGAGCTTCAAATAATAAGATTCCTGTTTCAGCAAAGTTAATATTTTCTATTTTTGTTGTCCACTAGTTTTATGGCCTTAGTTTCTTATGATCACAATTCTCAAGGAAAACAGGATGGTTACCCTCGAAGTTTAGGGAATCTTGATCCATTAGAATAATATAATGACTGGTGTCAAGAGCTGGGAATTCGAACACTTCATGCAGATATCCAGGAATGTCGGAAACTGCATTATCATGTCTCAACATAATGACAGATGTAAGGATAGGATTCTGGGAATCTCAAGTGTTCAGGATTTCACTTAGATCCCCAGACTCATTCAGATATAAACATAAGTTTCAGATGTTTAATAGGAGACATATTGTGATATTTTAATCGTTTTGAAGGGTTTAATAGTCATCTTAGAAGCTAGTACGTTGTTCTCCTATTTGAAGTGATCCCTAGATAGCATTTAATCACATCTCATTAACCAATATATGTCATCTGCAAACAACGTACATCATGGTACCTCCCCTTGAATAAGCCATGTCAATTTTCCATCAAAAAGGTGAATAAAAATGGAATAAGAGTTGTTTCCTTATACAACCCCATCTATACTTAAGAGGAATTTTGGATCTCCTTCCCCTGTTCTTACTCAGATCTCGGCTCCATCATAGTTTGCTCCATTGTATATTTTCTTAATAGCTCTAATGTAAGTGATAAGTACACTACCTCTAGAATCCAATTACATCTCCACAGAACCTCTGTTGGTGCTTTGTCATTTGCCTTTTCTAGATGAATGAACACCACATTAAGTTAATCAAGTGCAAGGAAAAACATGGGTTCTCAACACCAAAGTTGTTCTCATTCCCATTTTTGATAATATAGGTAATATGCTAGCTTTTCTGATTACGAATATAAAATAAGGCACCACTTGCATATTCTCTCATTCTTTCGATTAGATTACTAATATGCAAGTCTATTGTTAATGTCGCATTGTGTTTTCCTCCTTCAGTTAATCAACCCTGCTGAGACTTTCGGTGATATTGTTATTGATTATCCGTAAGGCATCTAAAACCTGTATCTTGTTTTCATCTATTAAACTAATTGAAGTGTGAGTCTACAACTTAACATTAACCCCAAAAATATTTGTAGTTACGTGGAGTGTACCTCAGCTATAATTCAAGCTTTGGCAGCATTTAGGATATTCTACCCTGGGTATCGGAAAGAAGACGTGGAGCGTTGTATTGAAAAAGGTGTTGCCTTCATTGAGAAGATACAAGCAGCAGATGGCTCCTGGTTAATTCTTATTTAAGCTTGTTTCTGTTTTTCCCTCTTTAGCCAGTAAAACCATTAGTATATACTTAATCTTGAGGGTTATGGCTAGGTATGGATGTTGGGGAATTTGCTTTACGTATGGCACATGGTTCGGAGTGAAAGGCTTGGTGGATGCTGGGAGGAGCTTCAACAATTCTTATAGCATCCGTAAGGCCTGTGATTTTCTGTTGTCAAAACAGGTAGCATCTGGTGGCTGGGGTGAGAGTTATCTGTCTTGTCAAAACAAGGTAAAGGTCATTCATACTTAGTCTTAAGTAAACATGATAGAAATATAACATTCTTCAAACTTGCTTCTTGTTTTGTGATACCTCGTTTCTCACTTTTTTCGGTTTAATAAAATAAGAGTGAAGTCCTTAATTTAATATCTATTATCCTTGAACAGAAAGAACTCTTTGATTTAGAACTTGTATGTTAGAAATGTCATCAAAATCATTAAGGAACCACTGAGTTATATATATTATCAATCAATTTGGTAATCGTGTTTGATAGATGAATAGAGAAATGTTACAATCAAATTGATAACTATGTTGGGGCTATTTCAGCTCTAAATTATTTGCAATTGCTGGAGTGTAATTCTTTTTTGAAAACCTTTACAGGTGTATACAAATCTCGAGGGTAACAGATCTCACACTGTTTGTACTACATGGGCTATGCTGGCTCTTATTGAAGCTGGACAGGTACAAATAACTTTCCATCACAAACATAGCTCATTCCAACAAGTTGTTGGTTAAATCAGCTTGTCTTAGAGGACCAATAAGCCATTAAATAAATTGTGATCTGAATTGATTGATGATTTTCCATTAGTTTAAAAGACTAGTTTCTTACTGCTTAGAATCTCATACTAAATAATTTCCTGGAGTCAGATATAGACTTCACGATAGTTGAACCATTGAAGGTATATCTATTTATGCATCAACGATGATAGATGGATTCTTGTTAAAGGACTTATCAAGAAAAAATGTTATTAAGCTTAAAGGTTAATCTCATAAAGCTAAAATATTCAATCCGCCTTGCAAGAAATTATCACAGAGACGGAGGCTCTTCAATTTGTCCCAAGTTGTCTAGTTATAAAATTTCAAAAATGACAAAGAAGACTACAGCCAAGTTATGGGTTTTCAGGCTGAAATATGATGAAAGTCTCCACTACTTTCTCGTTAGCAACTTCTTGATGTGTGTACACTCTTAGGGACTCGGCTCCCCTCCAGTGAACATCACCTCCAGAGGTAGTCTCAAATATTGACACGTGTCCCATTTGTGTTTCACTGGACCTGATTTATGTATAATTAAAGTGATGTGTACTCATTCTACCAAAAATGAAAAAAGAGTATTGGGAATACTTTTTCACTGTCATTTAAACAATGCAAAAGCAAGAAAGATAATTTTCAATACCACAAATAATTTTCAATAGCAACAAATATCTCAAAATTGTTTTGGATCACAATTTTCAAAAAAAATTCCTTAAACATCATGTCAAGTCAAAAGTACCACATGAAATAAAACGGAGGGAGGAGTAACTTTTATCTTAATAAATTAATTTATAATTTCAAAAATATTTTTTTCTTTTAACTTTTCTGCTTAAACATTGTGTTAAGTCAAAATTATCAGATTTTATTTTATGTGGTACTTTTGACTTGACACGTTGTTTAAGAAAAAATAACTGAAGGAAAAATATTTTTAAAATTATTGATTTTCGTTTTCCTTGTGATGGACCTGGAAGAGGGGGTACATGTCAAGTATCAATAAATTAATTTATTAAGATACAAATTTATAAATTAATTTATTAAGATAAAAGTTTATAAATTAATGTATTAAGATAAAAATTTGTGGTTTATTTCAATATAATTTTGGATAGTTAAAAGCCAAAGAAAAAATATTTTTGAAATTATAAATTAATTTATTAAAATAAAAGTTACTCCTTCCTTCGTTTAATTTTATGTGGTACTTTTGACTTGACACGATGTTTAAGGAGAAAAGTTGAAGAAAAAATATTTTTGAAATTATAAATTAATTTATTAAGATAAAGTTACTCCTCCCTCTGTTTCATTTTATGTGGTACTGTTGATTTGACGTGATGTTTAAGAAAAAAATTTGAAAATTGTAATCCGAAATAATTTTGAGATATTTATGCTATTGAAAATTATTTGTGGTATTGAAAATTATCTTTCTTGCTTTTGCATTGTTTAAATCACAATGAAAAAGTGTTCCCAATACTTTTTTTTCATTTTTGGTAAAATGAGTACACACCTCTTTAATTATACATAAATCAGGTCCATTGAAACGCAAATGGAACACGTGTCAATATTTGAACTACCACTGGAGGAACTGGAGGTGATGTTCACTGGAGGGGAGCAGAGTTCGACTCTTAGCTGCATTACTTTATGCTTTATGTAAAATCAATGATGTAGTTTGTTTTCAGATAACCATTAAAAAGATTATATTTTGTTATACAGAGAGAGAGGGATCCAACTCCATTACACCGTGCTGCAAAGGTACTGATAAATTCTCAGCTTGAAAATGGAGATTTTCCTCAGCAGGTAATTCTTCAGCCACTAAGATTTGTAGATTAAAACATACATGTTTCTAAAACAGTAAAACAAAAAAATGAAAAGATTCTAACTGTACTGTTCATCCAAGGACTTCTGATACAACTTTGATCTGGTCCAAAATATTCAGTGACATACTGAAATAATCGTCAGGCTAAAACTTGAATGAAGAGATCCATTTTTATTTACTGAAAGGATTCAAATTGGTAGTTATGAAGCAGTAGCAACTGACTAGTAGGCAACTTATTTATTACTTCAAAAGGTGTCAAGTATTGGGGAGCTAGGTTGGTCCAATTTGTATTACACTTTAGCCTTCGAATCGTGATTGACATGTTCCTCCTTGAATAAAAACTAGGGGAGTTGGAGATAGTTCACAAATTTATCAGAAAGTTACACAATGCACCTTTTTCATGGTTTTTTTGTTGGATATTCGAAAAAGAAAAAAGGAAGACATAGGCTCAACAAGATCCAAGAAATCCATAATGAAATGATGAATTATTAAGTGTTGTGGATAGGTTTGAAGAAGAAGATAAAGAAGGAAATACTTCAAGTTATAACTTTAGATGGGCATTCTATTTATTGTAGTCCATCCAATGGTAAAAGAAAGTTTGACGTCTGTAACTCAACTTTCTTCTTGGTTGTTATATTTTTACATTGCTTAAGTATTCTCATTTGAATATCATCATAGAGTGTATTACAGACTCTGTGAGGATCACAAAATACCTAGTATTCTCTAGCTTTTGTTTTCTTCATGTTTGTTAGTAGAGATTAGTTACCTCATTAGGATTAGTAAGGTAAGATCTAGCCCCCTTTACTTGTACTTATTCCTATTGATATTTTTTTATTTTTAATAAAAGGCTACTAGACACTATGTCTAATATAAATTTGCTTTAAAAAAAAAGGACAGAGCTAGAATAATGGTTACGTCAAACCTAGTAATCATGGTCTAAATTGTCTATTTATCCAAGAAATTCACTCAAGGACATATATAATGGCACCAAGACTTGGGTTAGAATGGCAAAAGGAGACTTAAAGCATTTTCCTATTGAGATGAGACTATATCAAGCATCTGTGTTGAGCCTTTTTATATTTGCTTTAGTGATGGATGTGTTGACATGATCTATTCAGGAGGAGGTTTCATAGTGTATGCTATTTTGCATATTACATAGTACTGACTGATGAGTCACAGGACATAATTAATGATCAGTTTGAGGTTTGGAGACAAATTTTGAAGTCCAAAAGGTTGAAATTGAGCAGGACCAAACTAGAACACTTGGAGTGAGTTCAGTGTTTCGATGGATGAAGTAAGCATGGAAGTGAAGCTTGCTAGTCAACTTATTCCCAAGAGAGAAAGCTTTAAATATCTTGGGTTCGTCATCTAGAGTAGTAGGGACATCGACAATAATGGCATGCATCGCATTGGGTAGCATGGATGAAATAGAAGCTTGCTCAGGAGTACTGTGTGTTAAGAAGGTACCACATAAACTTTAAGATAAGTTTCAAAGAATAGTGGTTAGACTATTTTTGGTGTATATGATGGAGTGCTAGCCAATCAAGAATGTACATGTTCAAAAGATGTATGTTGCGGAGATGAGAAATTTGAAATTGATGTGTGGACATACTAGGAGTAACAAGATTAGGAATGAGATTATTCGGGAAAGGTAGGAGTGGCTTCTGTGGCAAACAAGATGAGAAAAGTGAGATTAAGATGGTTTGGGCATGTGCAAAGGAAGTGTATTGACACCTTACTTACGAGGTGCAAGAGGTTGGATTTAGGGGTTACGAGGAAGGGTAGGGGTACACCAAAAAAGTATCGAGGAGAGGTAATTAGACAAGATATAGCGTAACTTCATATTAGCAAAGACCTGACCTTAGATAGAAAAGAGTAGAGGTCGCGTATTAGGGTAAAAGACTAGTAGGGTAGAATGTTCTCTTGCCTTATGGTATGGTTTGTCCTGGGACTAGTCTTGCCATTAGAGTTGTGTTGTTATTGCTTTTCAATTATCAAATTAATTATTTTACTACTATTACTGTTTTTATCTTGTATAGTTTTACATTGTTCTTTGTTTTAGCCGCTATGTCATATGTATTATTTTTTTTCTTATCTTGAGGCTAATATATTTGAACTGGGGGTCTTTTGAAAACTTCTCTATCTTCATGAGGTAGTGTTAAGGTGTGTACGTATACTCCAACCTCCTCAAACCCCACTTGAGAAATCTCACTGAATATGTTGTTGTTGTTAACTCAATCACATTAAAATATTACGACTCTAAAAGCTTCAAATATGGCTCTGCTTTTCCTCAAATCAATCTTTTCTCTCGAAGACAAGTGGATAAAATGATTCTTCACTTCACTCAGTTCGCTAAAATAGTTAACAATAATATTTGAGTATTTACAGATATTATTCTATGTGTACCAAGTCTAGTACATCGTCTTGGTTTAATTCTACTCTTATTTTGTTGGAGTTAATGGATCATGACATTACTTTTCAATACTTGTATCGGGCCTAGCCCGATATTTATTTTGTATTTCTCAGCTATAGGTAGTTGGTCCTACACATTTTATATAAATAGACATAAGTGAGATATCTTGGACAAGAAGAATTCATTTTTCTTCTAATTTATTCAATAATAAAATCTTTTCTTCTTTCTCTCTCTAGAAAGCTCTATTGCAATGGAGCTAGTTCATCATTTTTGCTTTGAATCTTGAGTGTTCTAGGTTCTATAGATCTAGCTTTCTGCTTTCATCGATTCTACGCTCATCATTTTCGGTTGAAGCGTTCGAAGTCTCGAAGTTGAATCGAAGAATTTTTTAGGATTACAAACATGGTGCACTCGTTATATACTCTTTTCTTAGCTAATACATGCAGTGTTTGGTTATTCACCTTCTTTTCCATCTTTGGTAAAGTTGTATACTGATTTCGGCTCAATTTTCCTATCATTTCCTTTGATCATCTCTATTCTTGCTATGATGAATGAAGCTGTGACAGGAACTGATTCTCAACCTAACAGTAGTAGCTCATTTGTGCCTTGTAGGATTGAGTTTCACAAGGATGATTATACACATCCTTGTCATCCTCTTTATGTTCATCCTTCTAATATTTTGGGGGGTTCTTTCATGTTTATCCCTTTTGATGGAACCTGTTATGCTAGTTAGAGGTGAACTATCCTTGTGACATTATTTGTTCACAACAAACTCGAATTTATAAATGGAACCTCTGTACGCCCCTTCTCTGACTCACCTTAATCCAGACAATGGCAAAGGTGCAATGACCTTATGCTTTCCTGGCTTATACATTCTCTATCTAAAGAGATCGGGCACAG
>DF359655.1:32447-54306 GCA_000787875.1 Solanum virginianum
GATCGGGCACAGTGTTGAGTATTCTGAGCTTGCTAGTGAAGTCTGGAGTGAACTTGAGAAGTGATACGGTAAAGCTGATGGTGTTAGAGTTTTCGAGTTACGAAAGGAACTAGCTCATATATCTCAAGGAGCTCTTGATATTCCTTCCTATTTCAACAAAATTAAGCAGCTCTAGGATGAGATTGCTTTTATTTCCATCAGACGAGCTAGGACCTGTAGTTGTGGAGCAAGAAGTCTGTATCAGGAAGATGAAGAAGAACAAAAGCTTTATCAGTTCCTAATGGGACTAAAGGATACCTATGTTTAGGTTAGGAGTCATATCCTACTGATGAAACCCACTCCTTTTGTTGGAGTTGCATATGGGATACTTCTTAATGATGAAAAACAGAGACAAGTGTCTGCCTCTTCTCAATTTCCTTCTAGCTCCTCTTCCTTCAATGCTGGTGTGATAAAAAAATCTTCATTCTCATCTCGGGTCAATTTTGATACTTCTAAGTCCTCCCTCCTCTGCAAATACTGCAATAATCTAGGGCATACAATTGATAAATGCTATAAATTACATGGTTTTTCAAGAGCCTAGGACCAAAGAAAATTGCAGCTCATGCAGAAGTTGAGGCTCTTCCTGCTTCTCCTTTATCTTCAGAAGTGGCTGATTCTGGACTCTATGGGTTGACCTCTGATCAGCATTCTCAATTGTTATTGTTGCTCAAGCAGACTAATATCTCTCCTACCACATCCAACCCTGAGTGTCTAATGGCATCTGCTAATTTTGCTGGTAAGCTCTTAGCTGAAAGTTTTATGTTCAAATCCTGCATGCTCTCTCAAGTACATAGTTTTCTTTGGATCATAGATTCTGGAGCTTCTGATCATATGACCTCCCATAAGGATCTACTTTCCAATATTCAAGCTTTACCTATCCCTGTACTTGTTTCCCTTCCTAATGGATATAAAGTTAAAGTCACCAATAAAGGCTTTTTAACTTTGTTTCCTCATATCACTCTACACAATGTGCTCTACATTCCATCCTTCCACTATAATCTTATATCAGTTCAGAAGCTTGTTGACCAGTTAGATGGTATTGTTTACTTTGCCAAAACTTTATGTGCTTTACAGGCCCCTTCTCAGAAGATGCCTCTAGTTCTTGGTAAGGTGGATAATGGCCTCTACAAATTGTTGTTGCTTCCCACAATTTCCTCTAAACATACAATAAGTACTTGTATCCCTTCTGTTGTTAGCCCTTCTTTTCACTCTAATCCTTCTGCATATTCTGATGTTTCTCCTTCTTCTGATACTTCTGTCAATGTAATTGATGTTGTTTCTAACAAGTTGAATAAAGTCAATGACACATATATGGGTTTTGTTATTTCTGTTTCTTTTGACACTTCCACCAGAGTAACTGATGTTGTTTTTGACAAGTTGCATTCCATTAATAAAATTGATATTCTTTGGCATTACAGACTTGGTAACATTCCTTTTTCTAGAATGAAGATATTTCAGTACTTCAGCCTATTTTATCTAATAAACAATCCTTTTTTTGTCCTGTTTGTCCATTGGCAAGGCAAACCAGGTTGCCTCCCAAATAACTCTATTCAATCTACTGCCCCTTTCCAGTTAATTCACCTACATACTTGGGGTCCTTATTATTCCCCCACTCACAATGAATCAAAATATTTTTTTACAATTGTTGATGACTTTTCTAAAGCCACTTGGACTCATTTAATGGGTGCCAAAAGCAGTGCCTTCGAACTTCTTAAAGCTTTTGTTAATATGGTTGAAACCCAGTTTAACTCTAAGGTACTCACTGTACGAAGTGATAATGCTTTTAAGTTGGGTTCTAGCTCTACTGGCATTGCTTTCTTTTCCGATAAAGGTGTCATTTATCAAACTACATGCCCTCACACTCCACAACAAAATGGAGTTGTGGAGAGAAAACATAAACATTTGCTCGAGACTGCTAAGGCTCTATTATTCCAATCTTCTCTTCCCATCAAATTTTAGGGGGACTGCATACTTACCTCATTAACAGATTCCCTTCTTCTTTGTTGCATAAGAAAAGCCCTTATGAGATCCTTTATTCAAAACCTACCAGCTACTCTCATCTTAGAGCCTTTGGGTGTTTATGTTACTCCACTGTCTCCAAATCCATCAAAGATAAGTTTCACCCTAGAGCTATCCCTTGCATTTTCTTAGGCTATCCTTTTGGGAAGAAAGGATATTGATTGTACAATCTTTCTTCTCAAACTTCTTTCGTCTCCAGGGATATTGTGTTCTATGAACACATTTTCCCCTATGCCATTTCCAGTAATGTTACTTCCTCTTCCCCATTTTCTTTTCCTTCCTCTTCTTCCTTCGATGATATTCCTGTTGCAACTGGTCCTCCTCTTGGTTATCATTCTGTTTCTCCTCCTACCTCCACCTCTTTACCCACTTCCATTTCTTCTCTCTCACCTCCTGTCTCCCCGTCTCTTCCTCCTTCCAATGACTTACCTTCTTCTCCAACCCCTCCATTACCTTCTCCAAGACAATCTTCCCGCTCTCATTCCCTACCCAAATATCTTAATGACTATTCCCTTCTTCCCTATATTTCTCAAGCTTCTACTCACGTTTTCAATTCTACTTCTAGAGAGCAACCAGTTATTGAACCTAGCACTTATGCTCAAGTTGCTCTTGTACCCGAGAGGCAGCATGCCATGCAGTTGGAATTTGATGCTTTGGCTGCTAATAATACTTGGGATATTGTGCCCTTGCCACCTGAAAAGAAACCTATCGAGTGCAAATGGGTGTATAACATCAAGTATAAGGCGGATGGGAGTATGGAACATTATAAGGCTTGTTTGGTAGTTCGGGGAGATACTCAGGTTGAGGGCATTGACTTTAATAAGACATTCTTGTCTGTTGTCAAGATGTCTATTGTTAAAACTTTGATGGTTGTAGCTGTAGAGAAACAGTGTCCTATGTTTCAACTTGACGTCAATAATGCTTTCTTACATAGAGACCTTGATGGGGAAGTTTTTATGCGTATTCCTCCTGGTTCTTCCTCTTCTTCTTCTTCTTCCTCCTCCTCTTCTTCTTCTTCTTCTTCTTCTTCTTCTTCTTCTTCTTCTTCTTCTTCTTAAAGATCTAGGATGTCTCAACTATTTTCTAGGGATTGAGGTCTTGAACACTTCTTCAGGGGTTCTGCTGCACCAGAAGAAATTTCTACGTGATCTGTTAACTTCTTTTCATAGCACTGATTGTTCACCTATGGTTTGTCCTCTTGAAAAGAACACTAAGCTACATGCTGATGATAGGGACCCTCTGCCTCACCCCTAGGAGTATAGGTGCTTGATTGGAAAGTAGAATTTTCTCACTCATATGCAACCTGACATTTGTTTTACGGTTCAACATCTTAGTCAGTTCATGCAACGACCATGTGTACCTCATATGCATGTTGCCTTGCATTTGGTTTGCTACCTCAATGGTACTTCTGACTTTGGTGTATTTTTCTTCTCTACTCCTGATTTCTCCCTTGTTGTTTACTGTGATAGTGATTGGGGGCTTGTGCTGACAGTCATTGTTCTGTGACTGGTTTCTATGTCCTTTTAGGTGGTAGTTTGATTGGCTAGAAATCAAAAAAACAAACTGTAGTGTCTCTTTCTTCTGCTAAGGCCAAGTATCGAGCCATGAGCAAAGTTGTTGCTGAAATCACTTGGGTCATTCATCTGCTCTCTGACCTTGGGTTGCCTGGCTTCACTTCCATTCCTCTATACTGTGACAACCAGCCTGCTATCCATATAGCCAAGAATTCCGTTTATTCACGAACGCACCAAACACATCGAATTGGATTGTCATTTTGTTCGCACCAAACTTTCTGATGGGCTGATCAGTTTGTTCCACACTACCAGTGCTTCTCAACTGGCTGACATTTTCACTAAATGCTTACCTGGTGCCCTTCATCATGTACATCTTCATAAGTTGGGTGTTCTTTCGCCCTCCCCGATATTTATTTTGTATTTCTCAGCTATAGATAGTTGAGCCTACACATTTTGTATAAATAGACATAAGTGAGATATCTTGGACAAGAAGAATTCATTTTTCTTCCAATTCATTCAATAATAAAATCTTTTCTTCTTTCTCTCTCTAGAAAGCTCCATTACAATGGAGTCTGTTCATCATTTTTACTTTGAATCTTGAGTTTTGACATCTTTTTCCTATACATGACTTAAGTAAATAATATTCATGCCTCACGCAAATCACACAAGGTTCAATTTCTAACACGCCTCTGGAACCTTGTTGTTGGAGCTTCAATTCAAACTTGAAGTCTACTGGAGCTCGAGAAACTGATAGAATAGTATCTTTACTTGCATTTATGAACTCGTAACTTTGTCTAGAAAGATATGGTAGCTGCTTTCCACAAAGCATAAATGTACTAAAAATCATCTTTTTCATTGTTCACCCAAGATAATCCTCCTCATATTATGTAAACGTATATTACATTTGCCATAATCTTGAATTTGCCAGGAGATAAGCGGGGTGTTCAACAAGAATTGCATGATATCCTATTCTGCATATAGGAGCATCTTCCCAATTTGGGCTCTAGGAGAATATCGATCTCAAGTACTAGACAATCTTCCCGCTCTATCGATCTCAAGTACTTAAAGCTCAATGAGTGGCAGTTGTAGATGAAGGGCTGAATGAGTTTCTGGTGGAACAAGCAATGAGCACTTCTTATTTATCAGAAACACTATATTATCTTATCTTCATTTCTTTTATCTCTACAAAATTGGTTTCATCTTTTATTTTATCAATTATACATTGTTGGGGTTCAAACAATAAGGCCTCATGTGAAAATTAACAATTGCTGGTTAAAGAATATTTTAGTTTAAAAAAGAATTATCCTTCTTTTCTTTTTAGTTTATTTAGAAAAGAATGATCTTTTTTTAAAAAAATATATATTTTAATTTCAGTTATACATGTGACATGTTTCAAGTCACATGATTAAAGTATATTTTAGAACATTTGTTATAACTTTAATTTAGAATAACAATATTAAAAAGTCTTATTTATTCTCTTAAAATTCGTACCAAATTAAATTAGACCATTTTTTTAAACGGAAGGAATATTCTATTTATAGAACTCCAAACTTCCTCCAGGAAAATAATCATAAACATAAAAGAATTTTTTTTCCTAACAAACAAACTTCTCCACGTAAAATATAGTTATGATGATCCAAATAAAGTAGAAAATGCAGTGCAAACCCTAACATACATTTTTACGTCAAATTATGCTTCTACATGTTTGCTCTTTTCCGTTTATGTTGCATGTGATTGGAAGGAAAAGTAGAACTTGTTCGATGGAGTACGAAGTGATGGCAGGGTGGTGCAAAAATTTCACCGATTAATAAATTTAACTGAAAAAATGTTATTGATTTATGGTTATTAGGTTATTGTTTTATAAATAAAATTATTTGGTTATCAATTTAATTTTTATTTTTTTAATTTTGTCGATAAACCATCAAGATTACAATCGTAATTTATTACTTTATCTTATTAAATATTAATATTAATATCACTATCTTACTAGTTATTGGCGGTACCCTTTACCTTTCAATTCACTCTTCACAATGATTTTGAGTTCACAAAAACAAACTCTTTTATTTATATTGCACTTGTACAGTTCTTTTCATGTTAGTTATTACTGTTTTTATTTTATGAGCATTCTGTAAAGTTGTGTCATTGTCTGGTCACACCAAAATATTGGAGAAATCATATATTTATTTTATGAGCATTTTCTTATTTTGAAAATTTAATATAAATTTGTAGTTACACCTCTGCAACCAAATAACCTACTTGTAATTACATTATAGTAAACAAACAGGTCACAATAATTACTAGCCTGTGTAATTACTACCCTAGTAATTATGTCGATGCCGATTATCTGGTGGCTTTCCAAACTAGCCGTTAATTACATCTCTTGAATATACATTTTTCCTTCCTCCTCTTTAATTCATTGCCTAGTAATTGTTGTATTATTGAAGTTCCTATTTTAAGATAATATAAATATAAAATATAGAAGGTATGCCAAATTGGATATTTTTAGTTGGGTGTATTATACTAATCTAAATTTAAGTTATTTAAGGAAGTATTCAAATGAACCATTGAATTCAAACTTACCCAATGGCCGCCAATAATACTTGATTTTTTATGAATAAAAGATTAGAAAACTTAGAATATTTGTAATTTAAAAATGTAAGGAAATCCTTCCATTTATAGCCAAGAGAAGGTAGTATGAATGTTAATTCGAAAAATGACTTTTGATTTTTGAAAATTTGATTTAATACTTAATTAATTTAAGTGCAAATCAAATTTTTGAAAATTTAAAGAAACGTCACCTAATTTTAAGGATAATTAAGAAATTAATAAACATTTAAAAAGACAACAACAACAACAACATACCCAGTGAAATCCCACAAGTGGGGTCTGGAGAGGGTAGAATGTACGCAGACCTTACCACTACCTAAGTAGAGAGGCTGTTTCCGAGGGACCCTCAACAGAAAAATCTTTTGAGAATAATTTAATCACTCAAAATGACCGCTAACTTGCGGTTGACCGACAATTAGGGATTTTGACTAACTTTGACTGAATTTCAAAGTGTTGACTAAATTCGAAAAGGATTGACTAAATTTGCAAAATAGTGACTAAATTCGAAAAAATTGACTAGATTTGAAAATTGACTATCTTTGTAAAATTGACTAAATCTGTAAAAGTTGACTAAGTATGAAAATTTGACTAAGTCTTAAAAATTGACTAAAATTGAAAATTTGACTAGATTTGAAAAATTGACTAAGTTTGCAAATTGACTAAGTTTTAAAAGGGTGGGCAAAGTTGGAAAAAGGTTGACTAAATATGACAAATTGAAAGTTGAGTAAGTTTAAAATTGGACCAATTTGAAAGAAAATTGACTAAACTTAACTTATTTTGAAAGAGCTTCCACTAAAGGCTGATTTTATTTGAAATAATCCTAACGTTAAAACAAAAATAATTAAGACGAAAATTAATATAAATGAAGACAATGGGGAAAATAATTAGATTAACTGAATAAACAATAAAACAATCAAATAATGTTAAGAGTTAGATAACAAGTAAAACAAATAGATAGATATGTAATAAACAATAAATAAGATTAAATTGGCTTGGCAACCCAATCTCTATCTGCCCTAATTTTCTACCATTTTGGACCTGCTTAGCCCATTTAAAAGTCCCCTGTTGCTGTTGCCTGCTGAAATGACTTTTAGCCCACATTTTGGGTGTATACCAAGTGTATATTTGCTGTATATTCTGAATATTTGGTGTATATTGGTGTATACAGCTTATATACTAATGTATACCAATGTATAAAGTCCCTTTATGCTTCCAAGACCTGCTCAGTTACTTATTCTATGAGTTGGGTTGCCTTAAAAGGAAAATTGGGCCTCCATGGCTCAATGAAGTGTAAATGATGGGAGGGGAGCCCATTTAGGACTCCAAAACGACTTTACATGCAATAAACAAATAAAATATGTAAATAACAATTTTAAGCACTTAATAAAAATATAAAGATATGTGGGTGTACTGTAGTTAGTATTTGAAAGAAAAAATAAAATAAACCATGGTAACCATTAAGACACAAATGGGAAAAAGGCAAGAAGGTTAATATGAGACTTTCATACATAGTAAAATCAATAATCTTAACTACATTAGTTGATAAATAAAACTATAGCTAATATTTGAATTGACAGCATAAAGAACACTTAATCACAATAGTGAGTTCAAAGGTCCCAATTAGAAATATTAATCATATTACAAACCCCACTTTATGAATAATGCACCTTAATTAAAGAATAAAAAAATCAACTTAGAGAGAATATTAAGACTTTGCAAATCCAAAAGACATTTAAAGGTAAAACTACTTTAAATCATCAGCAACTAGGAGACGGGTTTGATGAAACAAGAGATAAGTTCATAATCAAAATGACTAAGCATAGGCAATGATTAACATAAAGTAATGTGACATGTATGAAGTGACCATTCTAGTGTAAGTTGAGGCCTACCACTTAAATAAGCAAGAGTGAATTTTAGACAAAACAATCCAAAGCCATGTTCAAGTGTGATGCCAACCAGAAACAAATCCAAAAGAAAACAAAGATTTTTCAAACACATATTACAATAAAAACCAAACACTTGACTAAAATAATTGCAGGACTTGAAAGCTTAGAAATGAATCTTAAGCATAATAACAACAATCATCCAAAGTGTCCATATTTATAGAAAACCAACAACACTTTTACAGCCATATTAACCCATAAATCATAGGTATGATGAAAGATCAGTCATCTATTTCCAACTAATGTCGACACTCAATATACAGAAGTAGTAGTGCTAGTGAAGAAGCTACACAGGGAAGCAACTATTCAATGGTCAAGATGAGATATTATTGCTAATGTTAACAGGGAAAAATCATTTAGCAAATAAAATCCGTTTCAATCACTTAAAATCTACAATTAGTATCCCAAAATGAGTGATAAATCATGACAATGACAGTAAACATAAAGCTTGAACAGACTTAAATCATGAGTAGAAAGATTTGTTAACATCATTCAAGCTAAACAAAACATGTGCTCACTACACCACCTCATAGGATGAAATTAATATTGATAAAATCTATATTAACGATATCAAAAGGAACTGCCACATAATGGCATTTTGCAGTCAGCAAAGAAATGGCCAGGCACCATGCCTAATACCAAAAGATTGACAGATGACTCAGTGGCGAATTTAACTAGAAGAAGATGGAGATGAAACCGCAAACAACAGCTTAAGGCATTGATGCCTGAGCATAAAATAACTAAAGCAGAAATGGGAAGGACATTTTAAGCTGTAACATAAAGATAGGAAACAAATGACAGAGAGGACTACATCAAATTCATGAAACATTCGAACATCTAACTTCGCCGCAATGATCGAAAAGCAAAAGAATAACTCCACATCTAACATCTAGCATTTAACTGCTCATATAACAGCTCAACCATCAACAATTACCGGCACAACGTCAAACAACACACAACGTTAAAGTAGAGATTCAATTGAAGGTATTACCTCTTTAGTAGCAGTGAAGTGAGACATCGACGAGTCTGAGAAGCTTTCACCACCACGCAGTTGCACCCTGGAACCTCCTTACTTCCTTACTGAATCCTTCTAGCTTTTACGACCTCGAAAATGAATTATCTCTTCAAGAATTTTTTTAGCAATTTTAAGCTTTCTTTGGGTCCAGAAAGACTGTGAAATTTCAGGTTTCTAGATGATTTCACGGCTGTAGCGATTGATTGAGGTTCAATTATGGTCATTTCCCACTTAATCCCCAAATTCTATCCTATTTTTGAATCCAAAAAATCCCAAAGAGAATCTACAAGCCGTTGGGACGAGGGGAGGTGGACGACTGAGCTTGGGCAAGTACGAGCCATAGCACGAGATTGGGACACCTATGTACAAATTGGGGAGGGAATCGTTGCGTGGAATATTGGTTTATTTGGCATTTTCTTAGTTTGATTCATTGACTTGTTCCCTTGGTTCGTTGAGGTGATGATGAAGAAGGGATATCAGGGAGAGAGAGAGTGTGACGCGTTGAGGGAAAAAATGGGAGAGAAAAGGAGAATTGGGGGCGCGTGGCCCCCATACGCGAGTGTATATGTATGCATATATGATATGTATATGAGTAAGGCAGATAATAAAAGGGAAATTTGGGCCGGGTTTGGGAGCATTTGGGCCAAATTTGGGGCCTGAAATATGGACCAAAATGATCCAATGAGATCCAAAAAAATAGGTTAAAGGAGATGGGGAAAATGATTTTCAAATTGGTCAATTTGATTGCAATTTCGACCAATTAAATATAGTCAAATTGAATTTGATTAACTAATTCGACTATACAATGAATTAATACAAATTAAATTTAAGAGCTTTTAATATTATCAACTCGAAATAATTAGGTTAATTACAAAATAATAATTCTTCAAACAAAAATGTCATTTATTTGAGAAAATATTTTTTTTGCATTTTTAAAAGTTAATTATTTCAAATTTTCAAAATTAAAAGCTCAATAATTAATTCGTATTGTGGAGGGTAAAATTAGATGTCAACAGCTAGCCCTTTCTTTGAATATGATCGATGAAAGAGATCGTGGACAAAGAAACTTGACTAATCTAATCTTTTGTCGAATGAATCTTAAGCATAATAACAATTAAAAGCTCAATAATTAATTCGTATTGTGGAGGGTAAAATTAGATGTCAACAGCTAGCCCTTTCTTTGAATATGATCGATGAAAGAGATCGTGGACAAAGAAACTTGACTAATCTAATCTTTTGTCGAGCACATCTTCATCTTCTAAAAAAAACTCTTGGTACGGACTTTGAGAAATTATGGCCGGACCTCGGTTTTGGGTTTCCTACATATCTCAGCTTACACGAGAATTCAGGCCACTTGTAGTTCAAAATGGTTGATTTTACGCACGACTCTGAAAGGATTCAAAAGCTATCCCAATATCGAAGAGAAATTAGAATGCTTAGGAATGAGATTTTAAGAGCCAATATTGAAACACAGCCGAGTTTTCAAAATTGAGCCTGCCTACATATCCTTGGACTTAGAAATCAGGCTACTTATAGTTCGGCTCCCTCGGTTGAAGAGGAAATCTCTTATTCTGAGATGACCTATGGTTAGGAGGAGTGACAAATAAATCGAATTATGAAAAAAAAGGCTTGTAACCTCTTAACCATAAATGTAGCGCGCTTCACATCCATAATTAAGAACTTACACGGACATAATTTTTAAAACTCTTGGTACATTGTCACTCGGACTGGAAGACTGCCTCTGGTGAGAGTTGAGATTATCCAAACGCGAAATTGAAAATTAACGAACTCAAAGAAATACCCACATGCCTTCTAAAAGGGGCGTGGTTGGATTGTGGTGGTAGTCGTTTCCCAACTCGTGTCCGAAGCTCTTCAGACTATGTCCCAGTTCGCTGCTAAGAAAAAGTCTCATGTTGTGCTGCATCTTACTTGATGACATCCACACCTGTGGTTCATTTGGAGAATTCACCCTTTCGGATGCTCTCGATATAACTAAAATAAAATGTTAGTAAAATCACAATTTGAATTAGAGATGACATATTTTACCATATTCGATATGTATTCTTTTCTTCGACGTGATAGATAATGAATCAATATGAAGCAATCATTATATGGTCCTCTCGACAACTTGAAGATAAAATGATCTTCTCGACAATGAATATGAAATGGCCCTCTCAATATCTAAAAAATAAAATGGCCTTGTCGGCGATGAATATGCAATGACCCTCTCGACAATTAAAAAATAAAATAGCCTTTAAAAGTTGCTCTTGCTACTCAGCCGAGAGCCTTGAGCATTATACAAGAACGTGTGCGATGACTGTGAAATGTCCCTCTCGGTGACTGAAAATAAAATAGCCTTATCAGCGATGAATATGCACTGGCCTTCTCGGTAACTGAAAAATAAAATAGCCTTGTCGGTGATGAATATGCAATGGCCCTCTCGATAACTGAAAAATAAAATAGCCTTGTCTGTGATGAATATGCAATGACCCTCTTGGTAACTAGAAAATAAAATAACCTTGTCGGCGATGAATATGTAATGGCCCTCTAGGCAACTGAAAAATAAAATAGCCTTGTCGACAATGAACATGCAATAGCCCTCTCGACAACTGAAAAATAAAATAGCTTCTCTCCACGATGCATGATGAAATGGACCTCTCGGCAGCTTGAAAATAACATGACTCTCTCCGCGATACATGATAAAATAAAATTCTCGGCAACTTGAAAGTAAAATAACTCTCTCCGCGATGCATGATAAAATAGACTTCTCGGCAACTTGAAAGTAAAATGACTCTCTCCGTGATGCGTGATGAAGGGGGCTTCTCGATAACTTGAAAGTAAAATGACTCTTTCCGTGATGTATGATAAAATGGACTTATCGGCAACTTGTAAGTAAAATGACTCTCTCCGTTATGCATGAAATGTGATAAATTGTTGGGGATTTGAGTGAGATGGAACTATTTATGTCTTGGCTATTCTCTTGATAAGACCTGCAAAAAAATTTCCTGTATCCAAAATGAACTGATCTGTGTTGATTCTTCGGTTGTCTGTTCCTCGTCTTGTCCCCCAATGAACCGCTTTGATCTCCCATCTCTTGGTAGACAGAAGGTAGAAAATATACATTTTGACAAAATATTCGACATGTTAGAAATAACAAATTTAGGAAAGATTTTTTTTGAGAAAAAAATTACTGCTAATTGTCATGTTACGTAAAGCTTAGATGAACATGTTCGACTTTTGACATAGATTCCTTGGTGTGTTGCAGTTGTCTTTGAATTCTTGATTAGGCTGAGAATTCTTAAGGCGGCTTTCACACTTGTAACAATGCTCAGCGAAATTTTGAGAGCAAGCTCAAAATTTCTATCCAGTTTAAATGTCATAAGGGATCGATAGCTTATCAGAAGAACCTTGAGAATTTTTGAGATCTTTCTAAAAATTTATCTCAATTGAAATTTTAACATGCTTTGAACTCCAATTTGTCGAAGATGGTCGTTCAGAATTTTTGAGTTTCTCTCAAAAAATTCTGTCCAAGTTTCCTTAATGGGAGTATGACCGAGCCGTTGTAGCATCTACGTATCCCGTCGGGGCAGGAATTAGGTCAAATGTAGTTCCCCTCTCGGGATGTACAGCAAAAATACAATCCCAGTTTAATTTATAAGAAAATGACCAAGGCCGACATAGGTCGCCTACGTATCCCATTCGAGCAGAAATCAGGTCAAACAAAGTTCCAATCTAGGAAGGTAAAGAAATAATACAAAAGGGAAATAAGAAAATGATCGAGGCCGACATAGGCCGCCTACACATCTCATTCTTGAGAATTCAGGTCAAACATAGTTCATTACACAAGGAGAAATAAAATAAAATGCAAAAACCAAATAATACAATTACAAAAGAGAAAAAAGTAAAGGCGAACTCTAAATCTTCAAACGTAATATCTCTTGACAGCATCTGAATTGACTGGTCTTGGCCACTCTTGACTGTCCATCTCTGACAAAATTAACGCTCCTCCTGACAGCACGTTGCGAACCATGTACGACCCTTGCCAATTTAGTGCAAACTTTCCGTTATACTCATCTTGATTAGAAAAGATACATTTGAGAACCAATTGTCCGACCTTGAACATTCGAGGTCTTACTCTCTTATTGAAAGCACAAATCATCCTCTGTTGATATAACTGACCATGGCAAACAACCGTCATCCTCTTTTCATCGATTAAAGCCAAATGTTCAATTCAATTACGAACCCAGTCGGCATCACTCAAATCAGCCTCTTGAATAATTCTCAATGATGGTATTTCCACTTCGAGCAGGTATCACCACTTCTGTCCCATATACCAACAAGTACGGGGTTGCCCCAATTGATGTTCTAATAGTCGTGCGATATCCCAATAAGGCATAAGGTAGCATTTCATGCCATCCTCAGTGTCTGTCAATTATTTTCCTCAAAATCTTCTTGATATTCCTGTTGGCAACTTCTACGGCTCCATTCATTTGAGAGCGATACGCTATTAAATTTCGATGAGTGATATTGAATTGCTCACATATATCTTTCATCAAGTTACTATTGAGATTTGCTCCATTATCGGTGATAATGAAATCTAGTATTCCAAACCGGCATATCAAATTGTTGCGCACAAAATCAGCTACCACCTTCTTTGTCACGGACTTATAGGAGACTGCCTCCACCCACTTAGTAAAGTAGTCAATGGCAACCAAAATAAATCTATGACCATTAGAGGCAGCTGGCTCTATCAGACCGATAACATCCATGCCCCAAGATACAAATGGCCAAGGAGAACACACAGCTTTGAGTTCGTGAGAAGGGACACAAATCAAATCACCATGTATCTAAAACTGATGGCATTTTTGCACAAACTTGCAACAATCGTGTTCCATAGTCATCCAAAAATAACCAGCTCAAAGGATTTTCCTTGCTAAAGTAAGTCCATTCATATGAATACCACAAACCCCGACATGCACATATTCAACAAGCTTCATAGCCTCTGCAGTATCAACACATCTAAGGAGACCTAAATCTAAAGTCCTCCTATAAAGGATTTTCCTACTTAGAAAGAAATTATTTGCCTTCCGACGTATAGCTCTCTTCTGATCGAAAGTAGCATTTTCAGGATAAGTTCCAGTCTCTAAATACTTTTTTATATCAAAATACCAAGGCTTTCTTTCTGGTTCTGTCTCGATATACAAACAATGGGCCGGTTACTCTCTCAAGTATATCTCTAAAGGATTGATATACGTCATGTTCGGATTTCCTTCTGATTTTGGCTCGGCATGCAAACAATGGGCCGGTTGCTCCCTCAAATCTATCTCTAGAGGATTGATATACGTCATGTTCGGATGTTGAATCATCAAGGAAATAGTGGTGAGGGCATCGATGAACTCATTCTGCATCCTTGGCGTGTGCTTGAACTTGATCTTTTGAAATCCTTTACACAACCTCTGTACCAGCTGCACATATGGTATAATCTTAGGGTTCTTCACAGCCCATTCTCCCTAAACCTGATGAATCAGCAAATCTGAGTCTCCAATGACTAGCAACTCTTGGACATTCATGTATATGGCCATCCTCAAGCCCAAAATGTAAGCTTCAAATTCAGCCATGTTATTAGTACAGTGAAATTGAAGTTTCACAGCCATTGGGTGATGTTGCTTGTATTCTGATACTAAGACTGCTCCAATGCCGCTACCTTAGCAGTTCACGGCTCCATCAAAGAATATTTTCCAACCAGGGTATGCCTCGAAGATGTCTTCTCCTGCAAATGATATCTCTTCATTGGGAAAATAGGTTTTAAGTGGTTCATAATCATTGTAATTGGGATTTTCTGCAAGATGATCAGATAAAGCCTGTCCTTTGATTGCTTTCTGAGTTACATACACGATGTCGAACTCGCTCAACAGTATTTGCCACTTGGCTAGTCTTCCTATCGGCATTGCTTTATGAAAGATATATCTTAACAGATCCATCTTCGAAATGAGGTATGTAGTATAGGAAGACAAATAGTACCTCAACTTTTGAGCAACCCAAGTCAAAGCACAACAAGTCTTCTCTAAATAAGTATATCGAGCTTCATATGGTATGAACTTCTTACTCAAATAGTAGATCGCCTGTTCCTTCTTCCCGATTTGATCATGCTGGCCCAGCACACATCTGAATGCATTATCATAGACCGACAAATACAATAATAGTGGACTTCCCTCTCGTGGAGCTACCAACACTGGTGGATTAGACAAATAGAGTATCAAAAGCAGTCTGACATTCTTCATTCCAGTTTGTCAATGCATCCTTTTTCAACATCCTAAAGATAGGTTCACAAATCAGCTATGAACCAACTAATTAATTCAATCTCCCCAAGAAACTCATGACCTCTTTCTTCGTGTTTGGAGGAGGCAAATCCTGAATTGCTTTGATCTTAGAGGGGTCGAGCTCTATACCTCTCCGATTGACTATGAATCCTAGCAACTTACTAGCAGGCACTCCAAAAGCATATTTGGTAGGATTCAACTTCAGGTTGTATCAACATAGGCGGTCAAAGAATTTTTTTAAATGAGTCAGATGATTCAAACTTTTGCAGGACTTGATGATAACATCATCCACGTACACCTCAATCTCTTTGTGAATCATGTCATGGAAAAGAGTTTTCATGGCTCTCATATAAGTAGCTCCTGCATTTTTTAGGCCAAATGGCATCACTCGATAGTGGTACATACCCCAGGGTATGATAAAAGTTGTCTTTTCTGCATCTTCTTCATCCATTAGAATTTGGCAATATCCTACAAAGCAATCCACGAATGATTACATCTCATGCTTGGCACAATTGTCAATGAGAATGTGGATGTTCAGCAATGGAAAATCACTCTTGGGGCTGGCTTTGTTGAGATCTCTATAATCAACACAGATCTTGATCTTTTCGTCCTTCTTGGGCAATAGAACGATATTGGCCAACCAAGTGGGGTATTGTGTCACTTCTACCACCTTGGATTGTATCTGTTTGGTAACCTCTTCCTTGATTTTCAACTCAAATTCGGCCTGAACTTCTGAGTCTTTTATTTTACCGAACTAAATTCTGGGTTGATTGGCAACTTGTGAGAGATAATATCAGTACTCAGACCTGGCATATCCTCATAGGACCAAGGAAACATGTCCATGTATTCTTTGAGCAAGCTAGTGAGTTCTTCCTTCTGAGCATCCTTCAATGGACACTGATTCTGATTTCCCTGATACGTTCTTCATCTCCCAGATTCACTGTCTTAGTCTAATCCAGATTAGGCTTGTCCCAATTTTCAAATTGTCTCAATTCCTGGGCAAGATATTCGGGTACTATGGTTCTTTCATCGTATTCCTCAAGCTCATTATCATCGGCTTCATTCTGTTCATTCAGCTTTTGACATGACATGACATTGGCAGGTTTAAAATTATTTAAACTAAAATCATAAACAAACATAGTTAGATAAGAAGTAATTGAAATGATAAGATGAATAGTAAGTGTGATTTGAAATAAATGGAGGCTTTCATTTTTTAAAAAAAGTGCAAACTTTGGTCATGACGATAGCTCAATATGCCTTTGAGATATTACGAGAGAAATTAAAATGAAATCAAACAAGAGTGAAATAGCAAGGTAAAAGATGGGTCACAAACCTCCGCCGCACTGCCACCTATTTTTCTTAAAATGAGTAATTTAGCAATTCTTCATCTACCAAGACAAGTAAGGGATCGGCAATGAAGTGGATGTCTCTCTCAACTCTTAGTCATCTAGTTTTGCGCCTCGAACACCTGATCTTTAGGTTGTTTTTCATCATCAATTGCATCAATTTCTTCAAACAGGTCCTAGATCCCTCCCCCAAGACCATCGTCACCTATGCATTCTCGTGTTGGAAATGACTGATACAGGTGCGGTATTGGCCGGGCCAAAGCTCGATCATCCTTTTGATTCTGCATCTCCCACTCATCTTCCTCCAAGGTAGTATATCCTAGGCCGAATCTTGACTATTTTGCTGGCAATAGGATAGGATCAGTAATACCCTGCAAGTGCTTCCCTAGCCCAAGACCAGGTTCAAACCCATTTCTCAACCCATCGAAGGTCCCGACGTGCAATCATCTTTGATGGCGTTCACTATTTCAATCGTGTAGAAATCTGATCCTCTAGTGACATTATCGATGATGGGTGCATACACATTCGAATAGCTTCCCTTACCATAAATAACCACTTCATGTTCATTCCAAATGAATTTCATCATTTGGTGGAAGATAGAAGGCATAGCTCCAGCCATTCCCTCACCATATATAACCACTTCATATTCATTCCAAATGAAATTCATCATTTGGTGGAGGGTAGAAGGCACAGCTCCAGCCATATGGATTCAAGGTCTTCCTAACAACATGTTATAGCTGGTACTTATGTCCATCACTTGAAGTTTGATAATGAACTCAGCGGGTCCTGCATAAAATTTTAGATTCACTGCTCCCAGTGTATCTCTCCGACCACCGTCAAATGCTCTCACATTAACTCAACTCTGCTGGATTTTCTCCACATCATAGTTTAATTGCTTGAGAGTAGATAGAGGCAAAATATTTAGTCCAGATCTGCCGTCAATCAAGACACAATTTTGAATCATATCTCAATACTTGATCGTAACATGAAGCGCCTTATTATACATTGCCCCCTCAAATAGTAGCTTTTCAGTGCCAAAACTAATGCGATGACCCTGGGTAACCCGGGTTATCATGGTTGCCAGATTATCGTTGTCTGTTCCTACAGGCACATAAGTGTCATCCAATGCTCTCATTAATGCATGTCTATGACGTTGTAAATTTGTTAGTAGTGCCTATACAAAAATCTGGGCGGGTATCTTCTCCAAGTGTTTCATGATGGAGTACTCTTGAGGCCGCATTCTTCTCCAAAATTCTTCCTCCTCGGCTTTACTTATTGGCCTATGAGTTCTTCTGCCTACTCCCTAAATTGATTTTCCTATATCAACAATCTCGATCTCAACCTTCTTGTTAAGAATTCCTTTTGGTGCCGTAGCAATCACTTCACAAGGTATCGAAATCTCCATCTTTGGCCTCTCAGTAATACTTAGAGATGCCACACTCTTTTCTAAACTTACAGTGCCATCTGGCACTATCTTCTTAGTTGTACACCAATCTTCTTCTCTCTTAATCATACTGATAATGTTCCCTCCATGATCAGATAAAGAATTATTATTGACATTGGGAGCGACAGTCCGAAGAACGACTATGTCACGATCAATTAAGTCCTGAATTTTATGCCTCAGATTTATGCAATCTTCAGTGTCATGTCCAACAATGTTAGAGTGGTAAGCATAAGTTTGATCGCTCCTAAAGAAATAAGAATTACTATCCATGGCTTTCGGAGGGGCGGGTTGGATCAACCCTATAACTGACAATCTTTTAAATATCTTTGTCCGGCTTTCAGTGACCAGAGTGAACACCCTAGGGTTTTTTTATCTATATTTGGATGAGAAAGGTTATAGTTATTTTGTGAAGATGGAGACACTCGATGGTAATTGGGATGGTTTCGACGGGGGATGTAAGGGTATGGAATATGGTGGTGCCTGGTAATTTGACGGTGGGGTTCGAGGATTTGGGATTGGGTAACTGGTAGAGGGAGTATGATAAGTTGGTTAGATATGGGAGCAACTTGGCAGTGGAGATTGGTAGTTTGGTTTCTCAATATCCCGGACGGTCCGGCTGAATTTGATATACAGGTGATCTTGCTTGTTTTGAGTCTATCTTCGATATTCTCCTCAATCTTAACTATATCTGTGAATTTTGCTCCAAAGTGAAACATCATTCTTTCATAAAACTCTGGCTCTTGGGAGTGCACAAACACTTCGATAATATCTTTTTCAGACATGGGAGGACGTACTCTGGTGGTGTTCTTCCTCTATCTATAGGCATATTCTTGATAACTTTCAGTTGATTTCTGTCTTATCTTCTCCATTGAATAGCGGTCTGGCACGATTTCAACATTATAAGCAAAATTTTCAACAAAATCTTTGGCCATAGCGCTCCTATTGTCTTATTGGTTTGTTTCTTGGGAGGTAAACCATTCCAAGGCCTCCCCTCTCAGGCTTCGCCTGAAAAACTGCATCAATAATATTTTATTTTTCCCGACACCCACCAGCTGATCACAATATGCTCTCAGATGGGCCAGAGGATTTCCACTTTCGTCGAAAATGTCAAACTTTGGTATTTTGAACCCTTCTGGAAGGTTCAGATCCGGGTGAATGCATAAATCTTCATAATCCAGCCCCACAACATCAAGTGCATAGCGAAATTGCTTCATAGCTTTTGCAATTTCTTCCCTTATATCCAACTTGGCCATCTCCTCCTTGGCCTTTCATTCTTTTTCCTTCTCCTCATAGTGATCAACCTCGAAGTAAGTGGCATGAGAAATTTGTGAATTGGTAAGGATTGGGATATGAAAGGGGATTTTAGGAGGCACAATTTGGATGGTAGGTGGGTTGTATTGGTCCGAAACTTGGCTTTCAGGAGGGATTATCTGGGGGTGGGTAGTGTGGGAAATTTGAGAGGAACTGCAGACTTGGGTACTAATAATATTTGGGTTTTTGAGAGGGGATGGTGCTTGGGGAAAAAGATTAGAATGTCTTGCGTCGGGGATAGTTAAGTCGATGACAAGAGAAGCTTAAACAGGGGTAATTGGTGGATTTGTTTTGATCGGGATAGGTTGTAAGATAGATTAGGAAAAGGATAATAAAATGGAGGCCTTCTGTCATCCGAACCGGGAAGATTAGCTGTGATGGCCAAATTTGCTAACTCCTAAGTCTTCTTCATTTCCATCTTCATGTCAACAATCTGTTGCATCAACTGTGCAATCAGTTTGTTCTGTTATGCGATAATGGGATCTGTCATAGTGATCTCAGTCAGGTTTGCATCATCATTGTTGTCTGTCATTTTTTCTTTCCAGTGGTTTTGGTCAGGGGAGGGATCTTTCTGGGCTTTTGATCTAGTAAAATAAGAATGATCGGCCAGCTTTATCAACATAGATCAATTCTTAATTGCCTATAAGAAAAATTACTCAAAGGCAAGCATGTTAGTTCCTTCAGATTAATAGGTAATGTAAGATAACACACATATATCAATAAGCACAAAATTATTGCTTTAATCGAAAGTAAACTAGACCATAGATACGCGAGATATGGTAAATAAGCAAGACTTTGCCTATATGATTTTAGAAATAGTGGATCAAGAAAATCGATCCGCACCCAGTCAGGTCTCCTTGTATTGTTGGTAATGTCGACAGGGGAAAATAAGCTTTTGGAAAGATAGGGGTCGGGCCTAAAAGGCTGCTTACGTATCTCACAAATAAGAAATCAGGCCCTACGTAGTTTGAGAATACAAGGAATGGCTTGGATTTAGACTTCATTACACGAAAAAATGTAAAATATGGGATAGAAATATTGCTAAAAACATAAAATGTCTCTACTGAGACTTCTTCTGCTGACTTATTGATTTCCTTCTCCATGCTTGATTTGGATCACTCTTTTGGTGGGATATCAACCTTAAATTCCTTGGCCTCTTTGCTTGGTCCTGGGAGGGCACAATGGGGACTGTCCTGATTCAGCCTAGCTATTTCCTCCAGGGTGGCCTCAAGTTCCACCTTCACTTTCGTGTTTCGAGCTATTATGTTTCCAAGATATCCCTCCAAAGTAGATGAATATTCTTCTAGTATTTGACTTGCCTTACTCAAACTTGGTCTTTTATCCTTGGTATTTCTCATTTCTTCATTAGCTTCAGCTATTTTACCAAGCATCGTCTTCAGACAGCAAATCCAACTTTCCTGAGATGGAAGAATGAGAGTTTAATAGTGGGTTAAGGAATTTGGACTTTGTTGAGAAACTTGAGACTTGAAGAGTTATTGGTCGCACATTTGATAGTGACTAGAATTTGTGCCTAGGTGTCTCTAGAAAATTTTGAAAAGGAGTGGGCTAAAATTTACCCAAATAAAATAACATAATCATACAAATAGTTATAGCAAATAGCACAGAAACAATTATTGCGCATCTTAAATGCAGGTGGCCCTTTTATGGCAGGGGTAGACCTATCAAATTTGAAAGGTGTATGCATAACAGTCCATTATATTGCCCCCCCCCCAAAAATAAACTCCCATATATAAAGGAAATAATTTGAAAGTGTGAAGTTCGTATTGAGCCATAAACCAGTAACCATCATATCTGTGACCTTTCTCCTCCCAAGTTTTATATCTGACGCTTTCTCCACAGGCATTCACCTAAGAATCCATCTTTGTAAGTCCACTTCTCAAGTTTTCTAACTCTTGGGTCAGACTCTTAATGGTATGCTTGTCTTCTTCTTGTTTTCGAAGGAAGGCTTCCTGTATTTCTCTAGCTTCATTCTTAACCCTCTCGAGCTTTACCCTTACTTGTGATTTTGTATCCTCTAAACCTCGATAGATGTTTCGAACTGAGAACCGGAGGCCTTGCAAATCCTGCTTCAACCAAGTCTTTTATCCATCTGCATATTCGGCATTAAATCGGTCATCAACAATAGTCTCTTTGGCTAGCTTTAAAGGTTTTTTCCACTCTTTCAATATGTCACCCATGTTTGGGACCCTGTCGTCTCTATGATCAAATACATAGATATTCATGTGCATAATGGGAGGTACGATCTGTTTCTTACCAAATTGTCTTAATGGGATCTGTCAT